>ML335244.1:0-10955 GCA_005239505.1 Nicotiana paniculata | reverse complement strand
CCCCCCCCTACAGGTTATATTTTTTCTCCTTTATATAGGGAATTTTCTAATATAACGTCTACCATTTTCGGTGATCGAGCATTAATGACTAATTATGATTCTAATGTAACATTAAAATGAATCAACCATAATTGTTGCGTGAATGTTGTGTAACGTATGGATCTCTAATTTGAAGATCTCTGAATCTGCCCTTTATTCTGCCCAAATACACTTTTGACCGTGTCTCTTCATCTTCTCAATCAGGTTGAGACTTCCGTAGCTAATTAACCCATGGGTGTGATTTGACGTGCCTTTTTGCCTCATACCTCTTCATAGAGTCCCGTCCAGCTGTCGTGTCTTCATTGCTCCACATAGATTACTGAGTCATCAAGATTTATTACACGTGTGAAGCTCTTTTTTCTCAATACAGATAGTCCCCCCACTTGCCATATATTTATCAATTAATATTTGATAAGTGGATACTCATTTATGGAGGGAATATTTTGCTGCCGATTCACTCGAATCATTGCATCTTTTCCTGTACGTAAGCGTCGCTTGTCACTTCCATTTAATGCTTATACCATGTGGCATTCTTGGTTGGTTCTGCAATTGTTCAGCGTCTTTTAGGGCTTTCTTGCGGCTGCATCAGTCACGAAGTGAATCTTCAATTATGGTTTTCACATTATTGCTTTTTTCATTTTTTTATGGTTGTCTTCGAGTATAAATACCCTCTTTTCCTTTTCTTTCACGAAAAACTTCTAAATTTCAAACTTTATTTGTAAAGAACTTTTTTCTTTGCCTTTGTAGATATGTCTTCTTCAAACCAATCTAAGAGAGTCATAAACATTGATGAATTGACACCCTCTTCCGCTCCAACTCGGAGTCGGTGGGGTGGTAGACTGAGGAGTTTAGGCTCTACTCCTTCGAGAGGCTCTTCTTATTCCCAGATATTTTCCTCTCCTTATGCTAGGTCTTTAGTCTCTCCAAGAGCTATGGTTTTCAGGTCTTTGTCCATGGTATAAAACATCACAAACCCCTACGCGAATCACGAGTTGATGAAATCATTCCTGCTGAGTTTACCTTCACTAGGGATAGTCAGGTTCTTGTAGATCAGTCGTTATCCCTTGATAGTGTTGATAGGTATCCCACTCTTATTACCGAAGGTTTGATTCCCCTTGTTCGCAGGGAATGTTCTTGGGAGTCTGATTTTCCCATTGTTATTCCGAATAGCAATCAAAGAATAATGTCTTACAAGACGAGGCATTCTTTTGTTTACACTTACCCTCTTACTCTAGGGTTTAGACCTCCTATTGATCCAGTCATCATCGAATTTTTTCGTTTCTTCAACATTTTCTTAGGACAAGTTGGTCCTCTTGTGTGGCGGGTTGTCGCATGTCTTAGATGTGTAGCTTCTTTAGCCTGGTTCGTTTTACCTTCACTCACCTCATTCATCTTTATTCTCCTACCTTATTTCGTCAAGGGGTTTTCACTCTGGCTGCTAGGAGCAAAAGAGTGTTGGTAACCCCTGATGATGATAAGGATAGAGGTTGGTACCTTCGGTACGTTATAGTGCCCACTGCTGGTTTAGTGGGCGAGGAAAATCTTCCCTTCCCTGAGAAGTGGAATCGCGCACGTGAGTACATTTTAGCTCACATTTGTTATTTTTATTTTCTTTGCTTTAAGTGTTTTATTAACACCGTATCTATTTCTTCCTCTTTCAGCAATCATGAGTACTGTTGAGAATGTCTCAGGTATCCATGATTGGGTAGAAAAGCTGTTCTCCATTGGAGGAAAGATCTTGGAAGTACTTCTCCGGGAAGTACGGTTGGAAAGTGAAGACTCACGTAAGTGAAACTTTTGTTTTCGCTTCTTTTCCTTACTCGAGCTTCTTTTTCTTAGTTTGTTTAACCTTTTTTCTTTTGACAGGGTTTTTTTCTCGGGGGATGTCTATTGCATCCATTCGAAGATGTCTTTGGCTCAGGACCAGGAGATTATTACTGGTTCCTCTTCTTCCAAGAGGAAAGTTGGTGGGTCTAGGACCTTAGAAGAAGAGGAAGAAGTGGAGGGCATTTTGGTGCACATGTCACGTAGAAGAAGAGTGGTCTCAGACGATGAGTCTACACCCGTGGCAATGTCTTCCGTACCTGATGTCAAACCTTCTACCCCCGGGCATTCTTCTTCTTCTCTTGCACATGATTCTGTGGATCATCTATTCCACGAAGGTTTTGGCCCTGCTGTTAATGAGGCGCCTCTGGATGTTTTTGCTCCCTCCTTTAGAGAAATCTCTTCATCCATTCCGGCTATTTCCTCTGCTCCTTTGGCCATTTCTGCTCCTGTTGCTGCCTTGCCAGTGGCTTTCTCAGCTCCTCAAGGTTCCGTGCCTGAGACTTCTTCAGCTCCACAAATTTCATTGCCCGTGGCTCCTTCATCTCAGCCTGCTTCTGTGCCTCCTATTAGAGAAGTAGGGTCTTCTAGCAGGGAGATGAGGCAAGTGCTAAGTGAGGTTCTGGTTGATGGTAGCCTTTTTAAGAAATCCAGCCAACCCGAAGTGTGGCTGAAGCCTTTGATTGGCACAACAAAGAGGACCAAGCTAGATAGTCACAGTTCTCTTACCTGGGCTAATGAGGTTGTGCATTCCTCCTTGAAGGTAACATTCATTCTTTTGTATTTCATTTTTATACATATAATTACCGTATCTAATTGATTTTGTTTTTGTAGATCAATCTCATAGGCACAGAACTCATGAAGAGGATTTCTAACACGGATCAAGAGCTAAAGGAGTGGCATGCTGAAGCAGGGAATTGGAAGGGGCAATATGAAAGCCTGAGGCTCGACATGGAAGCCTTAGAAGAAGAAAAGAGTACCTCGGAGCGGCAGATGAGAGTTGTGGCTGTGGAGTTGGCTGTGGAGAAGGCTTCTTCTAACCAAGCGGACAAAGACAAGAGCATTCTTGAGTCTTCGTTTGCTGAGCAATTATCCCGTGCCTCCGAAGAAGTTAGGAGCTTGAAAGCCTTGCTAGAGCAGAAGGAGGAATACTCAGGCGAGCTTGTGCAGTCACTCACCCCGACTCAGGAGGATCTTCGCGTTGCTTTAGACAAATCCAATCTCTGGAGGAGTCAATTGTACCTTTGAGGGCTTCCCATGAAGCTACTGAAGTTGAGAATGATGGGTTAAGAGCTGAGCTTCAGATATAGGAGAGAGAATATGAAATTCTCGAAGAGGCAGCAGCTGTCGATGTTAGTTGGGCGTACATGAATTATCGCCTCGATACATTGACGGTAATGAGTCGGGGAGTTTTCGACCTTAATGCTGAAATTGTTAAAATCAAGGAAGCCATGGAAAAGGCTCAACAAAGTTTGAATCTTTCCCCACCTGTAGGTGATACTCCTGCTGTCCGAGCCTCTTCGTCCCAAGATGCTCTTACTCCTTCTGTTGATGAAGAAGCCAATCCCCCTCCTCAAGAATATTAATATGTTCATTCACCCCCTCTTTTTTTTTCTTTGTCTCAATTGGTGGTTACCCCCAGTCCCATCGGGGGTAAATTTGGATCTCTTTAAAGTCCCCAAATGACAACTTAGGGGCACCTCAAAAAAAAAATCTATACGGCTAAGTATAAGTTAATACTTAGTTTTTACTTAGCCGTTTTAATATATTAATGCAAGTATGACTTTTGTTTTCCGTTGAGTTTCTGTTCTACTCTTTATGTCTTTTGCATGCTTTATTTTTGGAGGTTTTAGTTTTACCTCTGAGTTTTGCATATAAAATGTTTTAGATTACTCGCACCTTTTCGTAATAGGCACGGTGTCATATAAAATGTGCGCCTTTTTGTAGTAGGAATAATTTGTGAAAGAGGACCCTTTCTGATCGACACTTAATGAAGAAGACGTCTCAACTTCATAAAGGTGTAATAATGCAATAGAATGACAGGAATTTTTCACATGTTTAAGAATGTTTCTGAGGAAAGTTTTTTGGATTTTCACAACATTGTACATGTGTTTGATATGTTGCAACTGTTTTCTTTTAACAGATTTGATATACACTTGTATTTCGTAATTGTTTTTCGTATGTAACAATTTTTTCGAGTTAATACAAGAGAGCAACTATTTTTCGTTCGTTACAGTTTTTATTCATGTTGGGGTTTTCACCCGTAACTGTTTTTGTTGACAACAGTTTTCAATAAGCATGAGGGAAATGCTCTTACATCCGTAACTGTTTTATTTGATAACAGTTTTCTATATGAGTACAAAGATTGCGTAATTGTTTTTAGTTACAACAATTTTGAATGAGTACAATGATGATGATCTTTTATCCATAACTGTTTTGAATAAGTCCAAAGATGCGCATTTCTTCCTCGTAGCTAACATTTTGCCTTTTAACTTGAACATGTTCGAAGGTTTTTTGGATTAGGCTTCATGTTTGAGTCTTTAGCTCTTTCGATTTTGCTCGTATCACTTGACTTGTTGGATAGATGGATCTTCGGGATCGAGCTTTGACTTTTTGATAGTCTTTTTTGCTTCGTCTTTGCCTTCCATACTGTATAGTCCCCCAAGTGTTTGAGTTTTGAAGAATGAAATCTCGATCACTTGACTATTTCTTCCTTGTGGTCCTTTTCCTGAAAAGGAAAAATATACGGGACTCGAAAGTATATAATTTTTAGATGATGACTGCTTAACCCTTTAAAACGTCCATTAGAAAGTGTAACCCTAGACCAGGAATTTAGTTATTTCCTCGCGTCTTTGCAGGTCTAATATCATCATGATGGGTTAGCTTTATGCCTATCATATAAAAAGGTTAGTAAAATTTTAAATGTTCAAAATAAAATCAAACGTGTGATACCTGATGTTACACCCTGTAAATTTAACAACCTTGATACCGTTATATATATATTCGATATGGTATTTTAAGTGGAACATTTTTGTAAAAAAAAATTGTTTGAAAAATATGATTTTATATAGTTATTAATATTACTACTTTCAAATATGTTCTAAATTATACACACGATATAAGAAAGTTTAAGAGATTTTCTTTATTGTAAAGATAGAAATTATTTTCTCACAAGAAAAGAAGGTTATCTTTTTATCATTTTAAGAATTACACATACGAAAATTTGTACTCTTCATATGGGATTAGGAAAATTAGAAGTTGAAAAAATATATGTATTTTTATATGGATATTTTAAATAATAATGTATGTATTGATTATATATGATACCACATAACCATGATAGTAGGGTACATAAAGTGTGTTAAAAATGAATAATATTTTAAGTAGGTTGAGATAATTCTTAATTATGCGGGTAATTGATAAATTACCGGGTAACGGGACATTACCTAATTAACTAATAAGTGGATATAAATTAATAATTATCCCAAAAAAAACGTGGAAATCAACCACTTTCCAAACAATGACTCATGGTCATGTTGGAGTAGGTGGCTACCTAAGAGTTAGTTAAAATTTAATAAGTAGCTTACAACAATCTGGTTCTTAATTCAAAAGCAAGAAAACATATCCATTTTCTTAGTTCAAAACAATTCAAAGTAGAGAAGTCCAAATTAGTTCAAAAAATTCAAAGTAGGGAAGTCCAAATTCGTTTAAAACTATTCAAAGTACAGAAGCTCACTTTGTTATTAAAAATTTAAAGGAGCAGAAGCTCATTTCGATCAAGAAAAATTCAAATAAGGAGAAACTTATTTTCGTTCAAATACTTCAGCGTAATTGCGGTTATAAGAGTACGTTGCAATCTTCGCCAAGAATATTATACGGAGTTTTCCCTACTCCTGGTATGTTAAGGCTATCCCTTCTTTCTTTTGGCATGGTCCAAATTATACTGAAGAAATGAGCAAATACACAGTTTCTATAAATTACTCTATTCATAGAAATAGTAGGGGTGTCTATATTCTTGATTCCCCATGAGAATTATTATTATCTTCTGTTCATGGGTCTCGAAAATACGTATGTTGGTAAAGTTTATTTCATGATATTAATCAGAGGCATAATGGCCTTATGACGTACCGAGAGATTTTATTGACATATTTCATATGCATTTCATGCATTTACATATGCACATTGACCCATGACCAGATGGCGTTATATACGCGTATATATGTAAATATATGTATATGGGATATGGGAAAAGGTTACGGCGTTATATACGCACCACCACCTGATCAGCTGGTATATGATGATGATGTTGCCCACAGTGGCTGAAATATGGTTCAAACGGTGTTATATACGTGTATATATATATGTATATTCAAACGACGTTATATACGCGTATATATGTATGCATATATATGTATATGGGATATGGGAAAGGTTATGACGTTATATACGCACCACCACCTGATCAGCTGGTATACGATGATGATTTTGCCCACAGTGGACGATATGATATGATGGGATGCCCTCAGAGGCTGATGATGTTATGAAATATGTACCTATGCACGACATGACATTCATATGCATATGCATGACGCTAAAAATAATTTATGATTTACAAAGTTATTCAGGCTTACAGGTTGAGTCATGTGCTCTATATTTCGTCAATGTCTCTTATGTACTTATTTATGTGCCTTACATACTCGGTATATTATTCATATTGACGTGTATTTTGCCTGGGGACTCTGCATTTCATGCCCGCAGGTCTCGATAGACAGCTCGAGAGCCTTCCAAGTAGGCTATCAGCTCAGCAGAAGATGTTGGTGCGCTCCATTTGCTTCGGAGTTGCTTGTTTGGTTAGTATGATTTAGACATGAATTGTTCGGTATGGCGGGACTCTATCCCGGCCTTTATGACATTTATGTACTCTTAGAGGCTTGTAGACATATGTCGTATACGTGGAAGATTGTACGTCCTTGTCGGCCTATGTTTTTAATTTATAAATGACTATGTTGGCCTATTAGGCCCGTATGTCACGTGTGTATGATGATGTAATAAGAATGATACATTACGTTGGTACTCGGTCGAATAAGGTACCGGGTGCCCGTCCCGGCCCATCAGTTTGGGTCATGACACCTGACTGGGGGCACTTCTTTTCCTTAAAAGTAGTACTTCTTCAAGTGAATGGCATTCCAACTTGTTGGTAGGATTCTGGCGTCCATAGCTTCCAACTCGTAGGCGCCCTTCCCAGCTATGCATCAGATTTTGTAGGGTCCTTCCCAGTTTGGATTTAGCTTTCCTGCGCCTACTTCTTTCGTTGATTGAAAGACTTTTTTGAGGACGAAGTCTCCAATCTTGAAGTACCTGAGATGAGCTTTACGGTTGTAATAACGCTCTATGATTTGTTTTTGAGCTGCCATCTGTATCAGTGCTGCTTCTCTTCATGGTTCGTGCAAGTCCAGATTGGTCCTCAATTCGTCGTAGTTTGCTTCCTCCGTGGCTGTTGTAAGCCTTAATCTTGGTTCGCCAATCTCTACAGGTATTAAGTCTTTTGAGCCATAGACAAGCGCGAACGGAGTTTCTCCCGTGGCTATTTTTGAAGTTGTTTTGTATGCCCATAGTACCGCTGGTAACTCATCAGGCCAGTTTCCTTTGGCTCTATCTAGCCGCTTCCTTATATTGTTGATGATGACTTTATTTGTTGAATCATCCTGACCGTTAGCCACAGGATGGTATGGCGTTGAAGTGATCCATTTAATTTTCCATCTTTCGAAGAATTCTGTGATTTGCGAGCCTATGAATTGTGGGCCATTATCACACACGATCTCCTTTGGTATCCCAAAGCGGCATATTATGTTTCACCATAAGAAACTTTTAACTTCCTTTTCTCACACCTTTTTTAACGCTTCTGCCTCTACCCATTTTGTAAAATAGTCGGTTAGCCCGAGAAAAAACCGTACCTGTCCTTTAGTTATGGGAAGAGGTCCTACTATGTCCATCCCCCATTTCATGAAGGGCCATGGGGATATTATTGGATGCAATAATTCCGCTGGTCGATGCATTTTATTGGCAAACCTTTGGCACTTGTCGCATTTGGATACGAAGTCCTCGGCCTCTTCTTCCATCATAGGTCAATAATATCCAGCTCTGATTAAGTTTTTCACTAAGAATCTCACCCCTGAGTGATTTCCACAGTGTCCTTCGTGGACTTCTTTCATCACAAACTCTGTTTGGTTAGGTCCGAGGCATTTTGCTAGGGGCCCTCCGAACATTTTGCGATATAACGAGTTGCGAATGAGGCAGTACCGTGCAGCTTTTTGGCGAAGTGCTTGAGCTGTTTTCTTGTCTTCAGGTACGGTGCCATTCTGTAAAAAATTAGGATTTCGTTTCTCCAATCCTAGGTTAAATTGTTGAAAGTTACCTCATTTCTATCCCGGTCGATCGCTGAATGGAATATATGAAAGACAATTGCATTGTCCTTGTTTGTTACTTCTGTAACTGCTGCGAGGTTAGCTAATGCATCTGCTTCTGTATTTTCCCCTCTAGGTATTTGCACTACCTTCCATGTTTTGAATTGTCTCACGAGCTCTTGTTTTCCAGATATTGTAGCATCCGAGTCTCTCAAGCGATGTAAGTCCCCTGTATCTGATTTACTACTAGTTGGGAATCGCTTTTGATCACGATTTTCTCGATTGAAAGCTCTCGTGCAAGTTCTAATCCTGCAATAACAGCTTCGTACTCTGCTTCATTGTTAGTTATAGGATAACATTTGATAGCTTGTCGTGTCTTTTCACCCGTGGGTGATATTAAGACTATGCCTAAGCCGGCACCTTTTATATTGGAAGAACTATCGGTAAATAGGGTCCATAGACCCGGATTATGAAGAGTTGTAACTCTTTTTCCACTTCAGGGACAATGCTATTACTAAAGTCAGCTAAGATTTGAGACTTGATTGCAGTCCTAGGTCGATATATTATTTCATGCTCACTTAATTCTGTGGCCCACTTGTCTAATCTTCTTGATAGTTCTTGTTTATGCAATATGTTTCTTAATGGATACGAGGTCACAACTGTGATTGGATGACATTGAAAGTATGGCCTTAATTTTCTAGATGCCATGATTAGAGCTAAGGCTAACTTTTCTAGATGTGGATACCTAGTTTCAGCATCTAGTAATGTCTTGCTTACATAACAAATAGGAGATTGTTTACCTTTATTCTCCCTTACCAATACTGCACCTACAGCAATTTCCGAGACAATAAGGTAGACGTATAGCTGCTCCCCCTCCTTCGGCTTTGACAGANGCATTTTTCCGGATTCAGCTTCATATTATACCTGCGTAAAATGTCAAAGGTAATAGAGAGGTGCTGGAAATGGTTTTTTGCCCGAGTTGATTTTACCAGCATGTCATCAATGTAAACTTCCATTGTTTTTCCCAGATGTTCCTGGAACATCTTGGTCTCTAGCCTTTGATATGTGGCTCCAGCGTTTTTTAAGCCAAAAGGCATGACTTTATAACAATAAGTCCCCCTGCTTGTAATAGAGGAGGTTTTTTCCTTGTTTGAGGGATCCATTTTAATTTGATTATAACCAGAATACGCATCTAGAAAGCTTAATAATTCATGACCTGCGGTGGCATCAATCATTTGATCTATATGTGGTAATGGGAATGAATTTTTGGTGCATACTTTATTTAAGTCAGTATAATCTACGCATACTCTCCATTTTTCATTCTTTTTAGGTACTACCACAGTGTTAGCTAGCCAGTTAGCGTACGTTACCTCTCATATTGAACCAATCTTTAAGAGTTTCTGTACTTCTTCGTCAATCACTTGGTTCTTGAATGGTCCTTGCTTTCTTTTCTTCTGCTTAATAGGTATGAAGGATGGATCTTCATTTTGTTTATGAGTCATCACCTCTTGCGGGATACCTGTCATATCTAAGTGGGACCACACAAAGCAATCTGCGTTAGCCTTTAAATAATTAATTAACTTACCTCTTCGACCGGGACTCAGCCTCGTGCCTATGTACACTTTCTGTTCAGGCTTTTGTTCAGACAATGGAACAACTTCGAGCTCTTCCGTAGTTGTTTTGTTGTGCTCGTCTTCCTCCGGTTCATGAATGACGTCCGGTCTGGAATCTACATCTGTGTGGTCTAATTCCTCTTCCGTGGTGACTTGATTCACTTTCTCGTAAGTATTTTCTTTCATACCTGTTTCAGCAGTAATACCTTCCGTACCTATTTGGGTAGTAATTCCTTGCATGCATGTTTGGGCGGTATCACCTGCTTGGGAGATTTCCTTATCCTTTGATTCTTTCATCTCTACTTTTTGTTGTAGTGTACCACGGAATTTATATTTCTCGCAGTTTGCTGATCACCTCTAATTTGTTGAATCCCCCATTCAGAGGGGAATTTAATTACCGGATGCAAGTTGGAGGGTATTGCTTTCATGTCGTGGATCCATGGCCTTCCCACGATTACGTTATAAGCCATATCAGTATCGATGACTTGGAACCAGGTACTTTTGATCACTCCCTCAGCATAAGTGCTAAGTTCAATTTCTCCTTTTGTTATAACCGTAGAGTTATCAAACCCTGTTATGGCTCATGCCCTTGGAATTACTTGATTCCCCAATAGCATTTCTTCCACGACTCTTAGCAAAATGATATTGACTAAACTACCTGGATCAATCAACACTCTTTTTACGTTAGTGTCATGAATAAGTAAAGATATTACCATAGCATCGTTGTGAGGAAGCATTAATCCGCCGATATCTACATCATCGAAGGTTATATCATCTGCTTCTAGATTTTCACGAACCCGCTTTCCGTGTGTAATTGTGAACTTCGTGGTTGTTTTGCAGACCACTCCGTTTACTTCTTCACCTCCGTGTATCACGTTGACGGTTCGTTTTGGAGATGGAGGTTTTGGGGGCTCCTTCATGTTCTTCATGCATGCCTGTTTACCTTTTTCACTAAACAATTCTGTCAAATAGCCCTATTTCAATAATTGTTCTACCTTACCTTGCAAAAATGTGCAATCTGCAGTTCTGTGTCCATGATCATTATGGAATTCACACCAGAGATCTGGGTTCCTCT
>ML335240.1:0-37969 GCA_005239505.1 Nicotiana paniculata | reverse complement strand
GTTGCTTAAATTTTGTTGGATTGTGTGTTGGTTGTCAATTTGCATTATTAGCTGCCCTTCTTCATCTTGCTCATTCACAAACTGGTATGAATTTATTGGAGGAGGGGGTGATTGTTGTAACATTCTATATTTTGAAGGAGATGTAATATTCGAAAGTTGTTGCTCGTTGTCTACTACCACTATTGGCTGCCCTATATCATGTTGATAATCACCAAATTATTCTGAAGTTGCTATATTGTCAAGAGATTGGCTGAATGTTGCAGAACGTTGTATTTTATCGACGACAAAGTGACAATTCTTGTAGACTGAATCAGTTGTGAGCAAATGTATACAAGTACTGAGTTCTTCATCTGAAGTTACAAGCATACATTTGCTTGTATTTAGTGTGATATCAAACCATATCTTTACGGAATATCCGCTTGAATCAATATTTGTAACTTCACTAATTTTTTTCAGGAAAGAATTGAATGATACTTGTTTATTAATAAGAACAAGCTTTGTATCATGATCCAAGTATTTGAAGTCAGTAGTCCACCTCCCATTGAAATTAAGTACAACGCAGACTGAACTCATCCTAGAGAAGCATGTTTAGTGTCAAGTATTAGCATAAGAATTTAATTATGAAAAAAAGCTGAAGTTTGAGAAAATGAACAATAGAACAAAGCTCATGAAAAAGCTGATTAATGTATGACAAAAGTTAAGCACAAAAGATATTTAACTTGAGCATGCACGATAAAATTACATAGCATAGGAGAAAAAACTTCAGCACATTCAGTGCTGAAGTATTAGAAAATGAACTAAAAAACTTCAGCGTATTTGTGTTGAGGTTTTTCATGACAACTCTATTTGATCAAGGAGAAAAACATCAGCACATTCAGTGCTGAAGTATTAGAAAATGAACTAAAATACTTTAGCATATTTGTGCTGAGGTTTTTCATGACAAATCTATTGTATCAAGGAGAAAAACTTCAGCACATTCAGTGCTGAAGTATTACAAAATGAACTAAAAAACTTCAGCTTATTTGTAATGAGGTTTTACATGACAAATCTATTGTATGAAGGAGAAAAACTTCAGCACATTTAGTGCTGAAGTATTAGAAAATGAACTAAAAAACTTCAGCTTATTTGTAATGAGGTTTTACATGACAAATCTATTGTATGAAGGAGAAAAACTTCAGCACATTTAGTGCTGAAGTATTAGAAAATGAACTAAAAAACTTCAGCATCTTGTGCTCAAGTTTTTCATAAAGTTCATTAGAAAACTATTGTATCCAAGAGAAAAACTTCAGCACATTCAGTTTTTAAGCACATTAGAAAATATTTTCCTGCGCTTTTTTTTCTATAAAGTCAAAAAATACCTTAATTAAAGAAATTTTTTTTTGAAAAAACTCATCAAAAAACTATAGAACACAGTACATAACTTAAGCACATTATTGGTGCTGAAGTTTAGCCAAAAAAACAAATTGTTTAGCAAATAAAGCAAAAAATTCACCAAAACTTTAGCAAAAAATCTCAGGTATCATGAACATCAGTCAGATTCGAAAACTTACAATTTGAATTTTTGTTTGGGAGAGGAGATCTGAGAAGAGACGGAGGATCAGTGAAGTGTTTTGTGTGTGATTCAAATATGAGAAGAGACGGAGTGTTTTGTGCGCGATTCAAATATGAGAAAAGACGGAGGTGCGTGATTTTTATATGTTATATCAGGGGTAGAATGGTCATATTAGTGCGGATTTTTTGTCAACTGGCTACCAAATCAATAATTTTTAAAAATAGGGTATAGGTTAAAAGGTGGTTGTTATGTAGGGCATGACTGCAAATCGCCCATCTTTTTCTCATCCAAAAAATAAATAAAGAAATAAACCGACTGTCTTACCAACCATTCAGGAAATTTTTGTTTAAAAAATAATGATTTTATATGGGGAAGGATAACAAGGTGTGTAATAAAACTTCCGTCAACAAATTAAAAATTCAGATAACCAGTAAATTGAACTTATGTTTCATCTTGAGAAAAAAAAAAGGCATATGTGAGGGAGCCTGTCCTTTTAAGTCATGACAGGTTGAATAACTCAAGAACATGTTGCTTTGCCAAATATTAACCGTCCACAAAGTTAAATTCTTACGTTTACCACAAGGCATAAGCGGCCTTATTGTCACCACCCGGAAGTTCTCATCAACGGAACTGTGATGGCGCCTTAACATCACACTCGCTAGACAAGCTAATGTTAGATATTCATTAACCATTTTCCTTTACAATTCATTAAATACAAGTACACAAATTAAGACAAGTGATCATAACTGTGGGAATAAATAAATACTATTTTATTTATGAACTATTGCCAAAACTATTACTACAACCACCCAAAAACCGGTGTCATAATCAACAAACACACTATGAATTACTACAAATATTGGTATGAAATAAATTACATGTATTTGAAACGAGAGATAACAGAAATGTATAAATAGAGAAGGGGACGTTAGGGCCTGCGGACACTAGCAGAACTACCTCGGGTCTCCTAGATGAAATGCCTGTAACCGACCTCTCGATCAGCCACTACCAGCTCCAAAATTTGTACAAGAGTGCAGAGTGCAGTATCAGTACAACCGACCTATGTACTGGTAAGTGTCGAGCCTAACCTCGCGAAGGTATGACGAGGCTATGGTGGGGCACTCACAATATAAGATACAGACTATAAACAATAAGGCAGAAAGAGGAGAACAATATAATTTAAAAGCCATAAATTGTAAGAATAAATACATCACTTCTGTGTTTTAGGAACATTAGGCTACAGCCAATCCTTAGGAGGAATACAAAACCATAGAATAATTTACACGGTCAGAGAAGAATATGTATCACATATATTGATGCGACGCACATCCCGATCTCGCCAATCCTCCCTTACTCCTCTGTATTAATTACAATAAAGGCAATATATATATATATATATATATATATATATATATGTTGCGGCGTGCAACCCGATCCCACCAATTCTCCCTTATTCCTCCGTAACAACTATAATAAATAAATAATATATATGTGTGTGTTGCAGCGTGCAACCCGATCCCGCTAATACTCCCTTATTCCTCCTTAACTAATAAGTAAATTATATATATATATATATATATATATATATATATATATGTGTGTGTGTGTGTGTGTGCGTGTGTGCGCGCGCGTGCGTGTGCATGTGTGTGTGTATGTGTTGCGGCGTGCAACCCGATCCCACCGATCCTCCCTTATTCCTTAACATTTACAATAAGTAAATTATATATATGTGTTGCGGCGTGCAACCCGATCCCTCCAATCCTCCCCTATTCCTCCTGTTGCGGCGTGCAATACGATCTTATCATATAATAATAATATATACACAGTGTATAGAAGTTTCATAAAAATTCACACAAGTCCCTTAACAACACTTGAAATTTGGAACAAAGCAACCGGGAGCCGTATAAACAATAAACTCAATAAATTTACTACTACTCAACTAGACCAATCCAGGATATCATAGAAATTGCCAATAAGGACAGCTTAAACCAAATAAAGGGGAAACAATAATCCTAAGAGGGAACAACTATTCAACAGGTAACAATTAAACACCGAATTTCAGTTAGACATGTAAAAGGTAAAGCAAGATGGGAAACAATATAAGGGAAAACGGAAGAAAACAGGTAAAGCAGGTAAATTGGCGGCATAGAAACTCGTCACCTCACATATACACTGCCCCCATGATTTATCACATAACAACCAATTCAAAGGTTCCTAAACCTTCAGGTTAAGGTTAGACACAACACTTACCTCGCTCCAAATACCAGTCAACATTCAATCACAACCTTGCCTTTCAATTTAACCTCCGAGCCAACAATATCTAGCAAATTACCAACCAAATGATTCAAAATAAGCCTTAGGAATCATTCACGACAACTACAATTCTACTTAGTTCATTTTTGAAAAAGTCAACAAAAGTCACCACCCCGGATCGCTTGGTCCAAACCCAAAATTTGGAACCAAAACCCGATTACCCATTCACCCCCGAGCCCGGATATATAATTGGTTTTAGAATCCGACCTCAATTTGAGGTCTAAATTCCAAAATTTCAAAATCCCTAATTTCTACCGAAAAATCCTCAATTCCACCATGAAAATCCTAGATTCTAGGTTGAAATCTTGTAAACAGAAGTGAAAGATTGAAAGCATTGAGTTAAGAATCATTTACCTTTGATTTGGGGAAGAAGTGATCTTTGGAAAATCGCCTCTTGAGGTTTGGGTTTTGAAAAATGGGAGAATGGATGAAAAATCTCGTCTAAGTCCCTTTTATCCAGCTGCGGATGTCGCATTTGCGACCTGAGCTTCGTAATTGCGAAGCTCGTAAATGCGAAAGTACCATCGCAAATGCAAGAACCCTAACATCTCCGCTGCCTTCGCAATTACGAAGGAACGATCGCAATTGCAAACATTATCCTCCACAAATGCGACAAATCGATCGCATTTTCGATCACTTACCCTCCTAGCTTACCTCGCAAATGCGAAGAAATCCTCGCAAATTCTAAGACTGCATGGCCCAGCTTTTGATCACAATTACGATGAAAGCCTCGAAAATGCGAGATCAGAGGCCTGCAATAGGTTCAGTTACACCATCAAAATTTCCTAAGTTCAAAATAACTTCGTAGCCTACCCGAAACTCACCCGCGCCCTCGGGGCTCCAAACCAAATATGCACACAAGTCTAAAAACATCACATGAACTTGCATGTGCGATCAAATCGCCAAAATAACACCTAGAACTACGAATTTAGCACCAAATTGGATGAAATTTTCGAGAAAGTTTCAAAATTTCTATTTTCTCAACCTAAGGTCTGAATAACGTCAAATCAACTCCGATTATTACCAAATTTCAAAGACATGACTTAAATATTATATCAAACCTGTACCGGGCTCTGGACCAAAATACGGGCCCGATATCAATGAGATAAAATATTAATCATTTTCTTTAAGTCCTTACAATTTCAGTCTTACAATTTTTATCAAAAAATTATTTCTCGAGCTAGGGACCTCGAAATTCGATTACGGGCCCAGGCCCAGGTCCCATATTTTATTATGGACCCACCGGGACAGTCAGAACATGGGTCTGGATCCATTTACTCAAAACGTTGACCAAAATCAACTAAAACCACTTTAAGTTCCAAAAATTATTATTCTTCTCAAATTTCCACATATAGGCTGTCCGAAAACGTGCCCGAACTGTGCGCGCAAATCGAGGAAATTAGAATGAGGTTTTTTTTAAGGCCTCGGAACACCGGATTGGGTTCTAAAATGCAAGATGGCCTTTTGGGTCATCACATTCTCCACATCCAAAACAAATGTTCGTTCTCAAACGGATAAGAAAAGTACCTGAACTGGCGAATAGGTAGGGATATCTACTCCGCATGTCTGAGTCGGACTCCCAAGTAGCTGCCTCAACAAGTTGACCTTTCCACTGCACTCGAACTGAAGGATAAATTTGCAACCTCAACTGATGAACCTACCGATCTAGAATGGCTAGGCTCTTCCTCATAAGTCAAATGCTTGTCCAACTGGATAGAGCTGAAATCTAATACGTGGGACGGGTCACCATGATACTTCCGGAGCATGGACACATGGAATATTGGATGAACTAATGATAACCCTGGAAGTAACACAAGTCTATAAGCCACCTCTCCCACTCTATCAAGAATCTCAAAAGACCCAATATACCCAGGGCTAAACTTGCCCTTCTTTCCAAATCTCATGACACCCTTCATGGGAGATACCCGAAGCAATACTCTCTCCATGACCATGAATACCATATCACGAACTCTACGGTCGACATAACTCTTTTGCCTGGACTGAGCTTTACGAAGCCGATCATGTATTATCTTGACCTTGTCCAAGGCCTCCTGAACTAGATCTATAACCAATAATCGAGCCTCTCTCGGCTCAAACCATCTAACTGGCGACCTGCACCGTCTACCATATAATGCCTCATAAGGAGACATCTGAGTACTCAGCTGGTAGCTGTTGTTGTAGGCGAACCCTGCAAGGGGAAAGAACTGATCCCACGATCCTCCGAAATCTATAACCCAGGGGCGGAGCATATCCTCCAAGATCTGAATAGTACGCTCAGACTGCCCGTCCGTCTGAGGATGAAATATTGTGCTCAGCTCAAACCGCGTACCCAACACACGCTGTACTCCCCTCCAAAAGTGCGAGGTAAACTGCGTACCTCGATCAGAAATGACAGACACGGACACATCGTGAAGACGAACGATCTACTGAATATAAATCTCTGCCAACCGCTCCGAAGAGTAAGAAACTGCCACAGGAATGAAGTGTGCTGACTTAGTCGAACTTCCTCACAAATGCGAGATCAGAAGCCTGCAACAGATTCGCAATTGAGATTCCTGATCTCACAAATGCGAGATCAGAAGCCTGCAACAGGTTCAGTTACACCAGCAAAATTTCCCAAGTTCCAAATCACTTTGTAGCCTACCCGAAACTCATCTGAGCCCTCGGAGCTCCAAACCAAACATGCACACAAGTCTAAAAACATCATATGAACTTTCTCGTGCGATCAAATCGCCAAAATAACACCTAGAACTACGAATTTAGCACCAAATTGCATGAAATTTTCAATAAAGTTTCAAAACTTCTATTTTCTCAACCAAATGTCCGAATCACATCAAATCAACTCTGATTTTTACCAAAGTTCATAGACATGACTTAAATATTATATCAAACATGTACCGGGCTCCGAAACAAAAATACGGATCCAATACCAAATAGATCAAACATTAATCATTTTCTTTAAGTCCTTAGAATTCCAGTCTTATAAGTTTTATCAAAAATTCATTTCTCGAGCTAGGGACCTCGGAATTCGATTCCGGGTACACGCTCGGGTCCCATATTTTATTATGGATCCACCGGGACCCTCAGAATACGGGTCCGGGTCCGGGGCCGGGTCCGTTTACTCAAAATATTGACCAAAGTCAACTAAATCACTTTTAAGTTCAAAAAATTATTATTCTTCTCAAATTTCCACATAAAGGCTATCCGGAAATGCGCTCAGACTGCGCACGCAAATCCAGAAGAATTAGAATGAGGTTTTTTTTTAAGGCCTCGAAACACTGGATTGAATTCTAAAATGCAAGATGACTTTTTGAGTCATCACACTTATTTGCTTGACCATATTGCTTTATTCACCATATAGCTTCTTGTACGTGTTAACTCATTGCATGTTTAATAGGAGGAAATACATAAATCCGGTTTTGGAATTACTATTTACGTTGTATCGTAAGCTTAATATTTTTCAAATATACCTAACTTCGGATACAACTTCAAATATACACGACCGAAATAGTAAATTCTGCATTTGAAGTTAGGGAGTCACAACATATCATGATTGAAGTGCACCTATTTTTGCATGCATTAGGACATATATATTTGAAGTACAATTAACTTTTTGCATGCACTTAAGACGTGCGCATATGTTCAGTTGAATTTTTTTTGCGCATAAACTTAACTTGTTATATAAATATCAAAAATCCAACACCCCATTCAAAATACAAATTTATTCAAGTTTAAAATCTAAGTTTAAAATATCATAAACAACAAACCTCAATCATAAATTTATCGAAGCAGCAACAAATCTAATAAATTCATTTTGCAAATGATGACTTGTCAATGTTTTGAAGTTATCTTCTTAAACAACAAAAAATATAACATAAGTTTCACTCACCATTCAATCTTTACGTTAAAGAAGTTTTCATTGACACAATAAATTCTTGTTCCGCGGTTTCAATAATTAAGAAGAAGAAAGAAGAAGAAGACGAAGAGGAGGTAAGGTACTCTGTTTAAAGTTTACTAAAACTGAGTACATGTTAAATAATTTTTGAAAAGTTCATACAAGTTATCAGGGCGGACCTACATGGTGCCAAGTGAGTTTATATGAACCCGGTTCTTCATAATTATACATGTCATCTAAAACAGAGGAAATTTTGATTATAAACTAAATTGAATCCACTTGAGATTACAAAAAATTGTGGTGTAGCGATCAAGTAAGAAGGTTCAACAGGTCTTTGTGTTCGATCCTCAAGCACAACACCATCTGTTTGCTTTTTCACAGTTGTGTTATGCTTGAATGGCGCTAAAATATAATTATTTTATCTCAAATACGTACAACTTTATTCAAATTTAACTTGTTTTTCGCTCTTATAGTTTTAAGCAAAACATGCAAGAATATATATTGAAATATTATCTGATCGCTTCTTTTTTTTAGGTGTAAAACGATGGCTTTTTTTGGTTATAAATAAACAAGGAAAGGAATTTAGATTTGTTATATGTTTTACAGTTTAATATATATTTATATTAGTTAAAAATAGTTTGTTAACCAAACTTTAATATGTTTTAAGAACAAATTTTCAAATGAAGTAAATAAATTATTTTCAAATATTTAAATATACTTTGTAATATGCTTACTATAAAAATTGTCCTACTTGTTAAAAAATAAAAACAATGATAACTTTATTTCGAGGCAGCGAATGAAAGCAAAGAAAAGTAGAGTAGGGAGAAAATCTCACTTGCTATATCTAATGTTGATTCTATTATTGATTATTATAGTGTTTATATGAACTCGTTTATACAAAATTCTAGGTCTGGCACCGCGTGTTATATAGATGTGTACAAACAGGGTACAATGTGAAATTTTTACTATTTAATACATGACGATTTTTGGCCTTTCGGGTGTTTGTGTATAGGATAAAATCGGTTCGTATTAAATACTCAAATAGTAGAGCGACATGTGGAGTCGGAGAAAGACGAAAAGCGAGGCAAGTGAAAACCAAGACTGGGGACAACAACTTTGGTTGGCACCAGGCAAACCCCGAAGGAAATATTGCTAACGAAGATGAACAAATGTTTGTCACACGATGAAATTCAATGAAGTATATTTTTCAGTATTAAATAAACATTCCATTATAGAGAATTTTGTCATTCATAGTCTACTGTTACACGTTCATCAATGGCCCACATAATTGTCATTTAAGAGGTGCTTGATCCTTGGACCTTCTTCCCTAGGTGTATGATGTGTCGTAGAATTGCGGCACTTTTGATACTAATTACATAGACTAGCTCGTTTTTTAAAGCATCATAAGTCATTTCTTACGTAGTTTTGGTGTTTTGCAAAAAAAAAAAACAGACTTAAAGATCCAAGAACATGAAAAAGATGACAAAAACCCATAGAAGGGCAGAAATGCGGTAGGTCTGTGACCGCAAAAGAAATGTGCGAGCCACAGACCAACCGCCAGACCATCCTAGTTCTGAGAGTAGATTCTTCGATCCATTGTGTGGTCGCATAACTCTTGTACGCACCACATAATGATCACACAAATGCAAAAAGAGCATCTGTGAGAATGACTTTGGGGTACGAAATGCGGTCGTGAAATCAATATGCAAACTGCATAACAAAAATGTGATGAAAAATTGGAGAAATGGGTAATCAACTCTGCGAAGGAAATGAAGATATACGGACCGCGAAAGCATTCTACGACCCATTCTACGGTCCCAGACATGATCTGCAGGGTCATTTGTCACTTTTTGACCACGACTTTTAGCCAATTATAAATAGAATAACTAGGGTTTTGTGGGACATCTTGTCTGAAAAAGAGGCTACACTTAGAGCATTGAATACACAATTATTTTGGAAGCTTTTGAAGAGAGAATCTTGTCATCCTTGTAAGCTTTATGACTTTATTTATTGCTTTGTTCTTGGATTCTGGTATGAGTAGCTAGTTTTAAATACTAAGGTTGTGGACCCTAAATTAGTATAACGTTATTGGGTGTTTACCATTGAATATATATATAACGTCTGGTTGGTATCTACCATTTCTCATGCTTCATTTATTGTTGATCGTTGCAAATATTGACTAATGCCACTTTACTCTATCTTTACTTGGAAAAGTGGGTTAGGATTTGGTAGAATTGAATAGCAAAAATACAAAGCTTTAAACCTTGTTTAATAGAATCTCTTAGGAATAAGTGGGTTCTATTTGACATATATTGGTTGTTCTTAATTGTAACTCTTTTATATTTGAAAAATTCGTAAAGATAAAATACTACCTAAGTATTGGAAGAGATTGGGTAGTGATTTAGAAACCATTTGTATGTCAAAGAACCTTCCATTAAAAATATATCATATTAACATTAATAGCATTACATTCATTAATGGGGACATAACATTGGTTTCCTTAATTAAAGTATTCACATTCTCGTAACAAAATAGTTTTCTTGATAATTCACAATTAGAACACTCTCTTTTTAAACTAACAGATAGGATTACAACTTATGTCAAGTTTCACACTACTCAAGTAACCTTTCCACACCTATTCCTTGTGGGATTCGACCCCAACATAGTTGGGTTATTGTTGTGGCTAAACGCACACGCAAGTATATGCGATTGTCAAGTAATAAATTGACTAAAAGTCGTATGTCGAATCTACGAGGACTTGTAATTAACGATTAACTAAATTAGACTATCCTAGTTATCTAAACAAGAATTAAACCTAGAAGTATCTGATTCTAATCTAATTAAATAAAGAAAAATAAATAATGAACTTTGAATAGAGAAAGAACAGATTTTTTATGTTATCAATGTTATGAAAACGATCTTGGGTATAAGCTATCTAACATTCCTAATGTATTCTTCAATTGAATTGACTAACTAATTTATCTAGTTTATTGGTTAACAAGGTTAATATTTCTCATAAGAATCTATCGAGTTCTTACTCTCCTATTCAAGCTAACCTAACACCTATATGTCTATGGAATTAGAGCTAGCAATAGCACATTTATTATTCCTATAAATCAACCAAGCAAGGCAATTAGGTATATATCTAGGCTAACCGCGAATATGTTCCCCAATGCCCAGGTTCAAGAACTTGCTCTACTCAATCCTATGTGCAATCTAGAATTCTCGCTTTCGAGTTCAACTCTAAATTCGTAGATAGTATTCAATTTGTGATCAAGAAATCAAATAATTAAGCACGTGATTGAATAAATAAACTAATATAATAAATCAATAAAGAAAAATCAATATCCGAATAACAATAGTCATGAAAGAACCATAACCCTAGAACGTGAAGTTTAGCTCAACATAGACATGCTAGCCAAACAACAATTCATATAAAGAAACATAAAAATTACTAAGTTTGGTAGAAGAAAAGATGAAACCCGGCTCCACGGCGGCTCTGTGCTCTCCCTAGGTTAAAAATCTCTCAAAAATGTTCTTCCCTCCTCCAAAATAGATTTAGGACCCCTTTTATACGATTTGAGAATGTGTAGGGCTGAAATATCCAAGTCCCAGACAAAATAGGACAAGTTTCCGCTTTGAGCGTCCAGACCAGCGCCTAGCGCTGGCCCTGGCGCAGAAAACAGTAACGTTTTTTTGCCTTGAATTCTTTCTTCTTTGAATGTTTGTTTCATTTTTCTTTGTCTTCCATTTGGGGGAACAAACACCATCGGGTATCCCTCATTTGTCTCCCTCCTTCTAGTTGTTTTAGTTTTCTTTTTTTCCTTCCACGTTTTATTCAATTTTGCTTCAAATATCTTCATTTTCACACTGCTTTATTCCTACCCAGTTAAAATATAATATTAAGCATCAAATAATACAATTCATATTCAAAAGATGATTAAAAGTACTAGAATGTAAGGTAACAATGGGTAAATATATGTATTTTTTAGCCGAACATCAGTACCCCACACTTAAACGTTGCTCGTCCTCGAGTCAACCAACAATTTGCATTATTCTTGAGCACTTTATATTTACACATTTAAAGCACACTACACCAATGACCATGGTTTATAGCAACAATTAAACTGGAGCATATGCAATCACTTACACTTCCCTTTACTCATGCCATTCTTCAACAATATTCACAATAAAGACAATGTGCTCATAACAATCCTAACCTCAAAAATCAACTCAATGTCACAATACACTCATGGCTTGAACACCCAACATCTTAGAGAATTCTAATAATGTTAGTTATCCCTCGTGAAACCATGTTCCCTTACAACAAAAGCAAAGAGTGTAAGTTGAATCTACATATCAGATTCTCATGATCTAATATTGTTTAAGGACTCACTAGCATATAAAAGAAATCTCTCACTCTCACATGCATGCAATTGGTACCATAGGCTAGCCCTTAATGTATATCTCTACAAATGTAATCTCGCTCGATCTAAAATCAATAAGGACTTTTCATGGTTGTAATGTGGGCTAAGGGACGAGTAGGACATTGTATACCACTAAAATCGGAGAGGCAGATTGTATGATCATTACGGCACTCAGAAGGCTCGAAACCATTCGAGTTTTTGTATCGAGGAGGCATGTCGAGGATTCTCGACCTCGAGGCGGTGTAAATAGAAGACCATCATAAAAAAGTGGGAAACTCCCAAAAGGCATGTGGTTAAAGCTGACCAATTCCATAAGATAGTACAAGCCCGTACCGTGGCATTAAATGGTTGTACCAACCATCTCTCTTTGTAATAATTATACATGTACTATTTTGGGATTCCCCCTCTTATATAACGGGACCCTTGTCATTTTGTAAGAGATATGATATTCAATACAAGAACAAGAACATTCTCTGCTCTTAAAACTCAAAACATTATTTACAATTGCTCCATAGATTTGTTGCTTCTCTTTTATTGTGTTCATTAATTGTTCTTAATTTATTACTCGTTATTGATCTTAAAGAGGCCATATTTGTGGCCTTTAATAGTGTTGTACCGTCTTCAACCGCCCCCTGTCAAGCTCTCAAGCTCAACCTCGAGGCCCACTTCGACCAAGCTCGAGACCCCATTTCTCAACTGCTCGGTTTGCACTACGTCATCATCCTTCGCTCTTACCTCATTTTCTTACTTCTCACTTAGCATATATTGCCTAAACAACTGGTATTAAAATAGATCACGTATTTTTAGAACCACAAAATCAAATATAATTGTAATTACCATTTTCAAGGTAAACAGTTTGGCGCCCAACGTAGGGCTAAAAATAATAGTGAATGTTTTAGTGCTGGTTTTCTAAAAACACAAGTTATTCTTTACACTTTTTCTTGTCCAAGAATCTTCAGTTTCAGGTCAGAAAATGTCTAACTCAGTAAATGCATATGAAAACAATTTTGCTGAGGATCATGGAGAGAACGGCGCACCTGCTTCAGGTGCCGGTGTACCACCACAAAACCCTGAGGGGGCACCAGTGCAAATCCCCGTCGATGAAAACTCACGCAACGCTCATCATGTCGATGTATGCTCTCATACATATCGGAGTGTGCGCGATGGAGACCAGCATGAAGCATAGAGAGCCCCCGCTCAAAAGGAAGGGGAAGTTATCTCATTTTTGGGATATTGCAAGCACAACATGTGGCTATTGCTCAGCTACAAAGCCATCAGAAAACTCCAAGTGCAGCACCGCCTGAAACGGCTCCTCGAGTTGAACAAGCACCAGAAAGGTCGAGCAATAATGGGTCAGCGGCCGACCCGCTATTATGAAGATGCTTGAGGACCTTACTAAGAGGATTGAATCAAGCGAAAAGAAGATAAAAGCCAACGAAAAAAAGGTGGAAACCTATAACTCGAGGGCTAATCACATCATAGGCGCACCCCCGATTCTGAAGGGTGTAGATTCAAAAAGGTTCGTGCAAAAGACCTTTCCATCAAGTGCGGCTTTGAAGCCTATCCTGAAGAAATTTAGAATTCCCGATCTCCCGAAGTACAAAGGGACCTCGGACCCTAATGAGCACATTACTGCTTACATTTGTGCTGTCAAAGGGAACGACCTGATAGATGACGAGATTGAATCCGTCTTATTGAAAAAAATTGGAGAAACACTGTCCAAAAGGGCCATGATGTGGTATCATAACCTGCCTCCGAACTCGATATATTCGTTTTCCATGATCGCAGACTCTTTTGTGAAGGCTCATGCAGGTGCCATCAAAGTCGCTACGAGGAAGTCTGACTTCTTCAAAATCAAACAAAGGGAGAATGAGATGTTAAGGGAGTTCGTATCCCGCTTCCAATTGGAAGGGATTACCTCCGGTCTCTGACGATTGGGCAGAACAAGCCTTCGCTCAAGGCTTGAATGAACAAAGCTCGATAGTTTCAAAGCAGTTGAAGCCAAACTTATTCGAGTATCCCACAGTAGTTTGGGATGATGTACACAACATGTATCAATCGAAGATCAGAGTCGAGGACGACCAATTGGAAGCCCCCTCAGGCTCGGTGTATCCCAGAAGGCTCTTAAAAAAGGAATCAAGGCTTCCATAAAGAGATCCAAGGCCAAGAAAATAAAGGTAGAAACCGTATATAAAAATTCGGAGAAATATCCCGAGGTGTAACATACCTCGAAGTGACAAAGGATAGATCGAGGCCAGAATCCTCGGGGACTTTTGAACAAAGCAGGGTTTGACAGGCACACAGGGTCGGTAGAGCCACCCCGGCTATCTGAATACAACTTCAACATCGATATTTCAGACATCGTATTGGCCATGAGAAAAATCAGGGACACCAGGTGGCCAAGACCCGTGCTATCAAATCCTTCGCAGAGGAAACCCAACTTGATATGAGAATATCACATTACCCACGATCATAGGACGGACGATTGCAGATAGCTTCGAGAAGAGGTGGCCCGACTGATTAGCAAAGGGCACCTGCGGGAGTTCCTCAGCGATCGAGCTAAAAACCAATTTCCCGAAAGAGAGGCAAACAGGAAAAATGAAATAGAAGAACCCCAACATGCCATCCACATGATTATGGGAGGAGTCGACGTCCCTTATGGGCCCATTTTCAAGCAGATAAGAGTATCCATCACCAGTGAAAAACGAACTCGGAGCTACATGCCCGAAGATGCTCTTTCATTCAGCAAAGAGGACATCGAGACCTTGTCTCAACCTCATAATGACGCCATGGTAATTTCTTTTCTGTTAAATAAATTTCAAGTTAAATGTGTGCTCGTGGATCCAGGTAGCTCGGCCAATATAATCAGGTCAAGGGTGATAGAGCAACTCGGGTTGCTCGACCAGATCGTGCCCGCCTCCCATGTCCTCAATGTATTCAACATGGCGAGCGAGACCACTAAAGGGGAAATCATCCTCCCAGTCATCGTGGCCGGTATAATTCAAAATACAAAGTTTCATGTCATCGAAGGTGACATGAGATACAATGCATTTCTTGGAAGGCCATCGATTCACAGTATGAGGGTGGTGTCGTCAACCCTTCATCAGATGATGAAGTTTCCTACGAAAGATGGAATAAAAATAGTGTACGGAGAGCATCATGCAGCAAAAGAAATGTTTGTAGTGCATGATGTGGCACCGGCACCGACACGACATCTTCTACATCGAAGGAGCCAAAGAACAAGCAAACAATCGAGTAGAAATCACAAACCACATTCTCGGATGAACGAATAAAGGATCGTGTCGCGTCCTCTGAACGAGTGGCTGAAGCATATCGAGGCATGAACGCCACCACAGTTAAGGTACAACCCTCTCCCTTTTTCCTTCACATTGTACACTAACTTATGTGTAGGTGTTAGATTGAAAGGAATCAAAGCACCCTCCATCTTGAAGGCCTTAGGTTTTAAAGCATGCGTTGCGCTCTTTTTCCCTCATGTTGGATTTTATCCCAAATGGGTTTTACCAACGAGATTTTTAAAGAGGCAACATCCATATGCTTCCTAGGGAGAACTCACCAAGTATTCAAGGCTTCTCTTCGATAAAACTCAAAATACTGAGGGGCATCCCCCTCGGAGAACACCTCCTCGAAGAAACTAAAATATGCCAAAGAGGGTCTCGACATAAGAACAATGTATCGGACCAAACGGTGGAATGAACCGTTTCCACATAGAATAATCGAACCCTCAGTGGTGAAAAAATGTATATTTGTACCAAGTAATCGGAGGAGAATCTCTTATCATCAAAAAACTCCATGCGTCAAAGAAGTTTGCTACTTTCACAAGAAGCGGCCAAAAATTTCCCAAACACTTGGGGACTGACACCAAAAACCCGAGGCCATAAGACCTCAAGGCAGGCAACTTCGAGCTCATAAGCCCTCCATGAGGCACCATCATAAGCCCTCCATGAGGAACCATTATAAGCCCTCTATGAGGCAATATCGCATCTGTAAGACCTCGACAAGGCATGATCAAACTCGTAAGTCCTCAACGAGGAAACATCAAAATCTTAACACCTTAAAAAAGGCATAACCCCAACTCGGGGACTGTCCTCGACAGTCACCCCATAAAGTGATCAAAAACTCGAAGCCATAAGACCTCAGGGATGGCAACTTCGAGCTCATAAGCCCTCCACGAGGCACCAATGTAAGCCATCTATGAGGCAATATCACTGATGTAAGCCCTCCATGAGGCAATATCAACAACATAATCCCTCCATGAGGCAATATCAACTCCGACTCAGGGATTGTCCTGGACAGGTGACTCATCAAGCTATCTAACTCGAAGCCGTAAGACCTCAAGGCTGGCAACTTCAAGCTCATAAGCCCTCCATAAGGCACCAATCTAAGCCCTACATGAGGCAATACCAAAACCATAAGACCTCAAGCAAGGCATGTACAAACTTGTAAGACATTAAAAAGGCATAATCCTGATATCAAAGTCAAAGGTATATATTGAACCTGTAAGACCCCTAAAAAGGCATAACCTCGATATAGACACCGAGGCTATCTCACTCGGGGACTAAAAGGCAACGACCAAATACAATGACCATCGTCATAAGGCTCCGGCCAAACTAACGCGACTCGGAAACGTCCGACCGTCACCATGAAATCATAGGCCTCCACTTACTTTTATAAAATTTCGAAAGAAACGGTTAAAGGTCGTACCAACCTAATGCGTTAGAGCCCAAGTCTCCAACTACAATGTGTAAGAGCCAAAGTGCCAGCCTAAAGAGCCTTACGGCCGAATTAAAAACCTATGGGTCGATGAGCTCTAGTCGAAACCCGACTCAGAGACTGAGCCCTAAAACGGTTAACTAAAAGTGCCTCAGGGCCAAACGCGTAAGAGTCCAAGTCGTCAGCTACATTAAAGATCATACTGACCAAATGCGTAAGAGCCAAATTGCCAGTTACACTAAAGGTCGTACCGACCCGATGCGTAAGAGCCCACGGGCCAGCCTAAAAAAGCCTCAAGGCCAATTTATAACCCCTAGGGTTTTATTTCATAGTCCAAATCATCGGGCTAATTATCGACAAGAAAAACAGAAATACCAAAGAATTTTAAATATATATATGTATTATAAATATACATTTACAATTCTCCCACATGAGTTTTATTTAAAGGACAAGAAAGAAAAGTCTAGCCACTCTCGGGACCAGTTCCCTCGACGGACCCTCGGACCAGCTCCCACGATGGCCTTCAAATATCAGCAACGGCTCAAGAGGAAAAGAAAAACTTGGCATCGATCTCGTCCGCCTCGGCTTGCTTTATCTCTTCCGAGAGGTCAAATCCCCTAGCATGAATCTCTTCGAGGGTCTCCCTCCGAGACCTCATCGGGCATACTCATTGCCCCTCCTCTCTCCGTCAAAGGATCCCCTTAGCTCGACCTGAGCATAAGCAACATCTTTTAAATAAACGGCCACCTTCTTATCGGCCTTCACTTGAACTTCTTTAGCTTCAGCCCGGGCGTCCACGACCTCGGCCTTCATATTCAAAAGATCAGTATCGAGCTTGGCAATCCTGCTCGTCTGAATCGAGCTACTTTCTCGAGCATTACAAAGTTGTACCTCGAGGGTAGAGGCCTTGGCCAAGGCATTCCTTTGGGCCACAACATGAATGCCTATTTGCGCCTTCAACGCATCACATTCGGAATTCACTTGCCCGAATTTGCCTCAAAGGCGTTCCAGGGCTTTTATTTTTCTCTACAACTGAAGCACCGAAACATTAGTTCCCAAAAACAGGAAAGGAAGCATGTACTCCTTCAGGATAGTGGTTACCTGATGCTCGATATTGTCTTTGCAGTTTCGACTTCGATGCATCTCTGATAGTAGATGTATCAACTCTTTCGTCTTCTTATTGCAAAGAAGCTTGAGAGATTTTTCCTTTCCCAAAGCTTCCCGCAACTTGGTCTCATAACGAAGCAGCTCGAAATTGAGCTTGTCAAAGGCCTATGGAAAAGAAGCTTCAGTTCAAAGGATGAAAATATGTAGCTGAAAATCCAACAAAGTCAGCCAAAACACACCATGGAGCAGAACCGCTGAGGCTCCTCAAAAGTCAAGCGTGCGTCTACTGGCCTGGTCCCATCGACCCTAGTTGAACAACTCTCGATGAGGATATGATCGCTCGAGACCCCACTTGACTTAGGCATCTCCTGTCATCGAACGTCCCTCAAAGTACCTTCGAGGGAGGAGGCAGACGATGGTGAAAGACTCTTGCTCCTTCCCTCTCGTGGAACTTCTCCCTCGAGGCTAGAGATCCCAGGACCAGAAACCTCGAGAGGGCCACTAGTTCAAGCCATAGATGAAGAACCACCTTCATGAGGAGAGCTGATATCCACGGAATAACTAACGCATGAAGTCCTCTTTAGTGACGACATCTCCTTTGTGTCTCCGGGCGCCTCATTGAGAATGTCCTCGTCCATCAAGGATCTTTCTGCTTATTATCCTCCCTTGGGCCTAAAGCCAACGGCCCTTCCCTCTCCTCGAAGGGGCACGGTCTCATCTCCGAGAATCAACCAACACCGGCGGTAGCAGAGTTAATACGCATAAAAGGAAGCATTCCTCAAAAGGCAATCACATGGCTCATACCATGGTGCTTTGCTTCCCATATGCACTTCGACATATCTCGCCACTTGCGTTCATCATAGGATGACGAAGCTGCTAGCCTCCGAGTCCAATCCGCAAGATCGGGGATCTCTTCTTGCATCCACGGGACAACAAAACTAAAGGGCACTAAGGTACGACGTGGTACTTACGTTGGAAGTTCCATTTTTCGGGGAACTGCAGGAACTCTACAGGAATGATGTCGACGGTCCTCACTCGGACAAACTGACTCATCGATCCTCGGTTCTGGTCCTCATCATCAATGGCAATAAAAGTCATGGTGGATCGGTGTCGTAACATAATCAGGCCTCAATAATGATGAGGTTGATATTATCTAATAAGGTGGCTTAGGGTAAACTCGAGCTCATCCTTTTCAGTAAAGTTTCTCATCATCAGCATTATCCGCCAGAAGGACGGAAGAATTTGAGCCAGAGTGACTCGATACCTTTTGCAAAATTCTAGCACAAGGCGGTCGAGGGGACCCAATGTAAATGGGTAAATATACACGTTCAAGAATCCTTCCACATAAGCCATAATGTTCTCTTATCGGGAAACTATCTGCACCATCACATTTTCTCCTCACCCGCAATCTCTCCTCACAGCCTCGAGGTGGTTTTATTATAGTGATAGGATAAACCTCGACGCATGATCTCGATTGCCCGGAGCATTGAAGGATTTCTCTAGTGCAAAGTCTTTCTTCAAAGCAAATCAGCTCGAGGTTAACTCACCGTACGCCGACTGTGTAGCACCATCCGGGCAAGATGTAGAGGTAAAGTTTTCCTCTTCTTGGTGAATGGATTCAGGCACGGCAGCCATAACTGTTTAAACAAAGTAAAAGAGGAAGAAAGATAAAATAGTTTTCCAAGATGGGAAAAGAAAGAGAACGTTAAAGAGAAAGCTAGTTTTGCAAAGCTGCAAGACTTAAACTGAAGAGGAAGCAAGTATATATATAGAATGAGCGGCGACTATTCAACTACTTTGAAGGCCAAATGATTCTAACAAAGTTATTATAACTTTTGGGGAAGTGTGCCGGCGGGGCCACCTCAAAACTCCCATGCCGACCTAGCCTCGAGAAGGTGTCAAATCTCGAGTGGCTCTATTATTGAAAGTACGGGTCCCGAAGAGCTAAAATCAAAGCTTGAAAGTCGACTTTTGCGTAAGCATTGCAGGGCAAAGTTTGGGAGATATGAAAAAAAGAGATACTTTATTTCAAAAGTGTATTTACAAGGGTATTTCTACAAAAATTCCCCCCGAAGGTCCCATTTACAAAAACGGGAAAAAGCAAAGCAGTGGGTAAATCTACTCTTCGCCTTCGCTGCTGCCCGAGCCGCTTTCCGAGCCCTCATTTAACGTAGTCGACATTGTCGATTCGTCCTCCAGGGCCCTGGCTTCTTCAAACTCGGCAGAGAGATCGACACCTTTAGCGCTTGCTTCCTTGAAGGCTTTCCTCTTACCTTGTAGGCGAGCATGGGCAACCACCCGAGCCAGTTTTAGCTCGGCCTTCTTGGATATCACCATAGCCCGGTCATTCACGACAACAACATCCCTTTTATATGAGGAGACAAACTCGTCGGCCTCAGACTTTGCCGCAGATAATGTAGCAGCCTTCTTCTGAGCACCTCGAAGAAGGTCTTGAATCGAGGATAGCTTCCCCCAAGGTGCGTCCCTCTCCGAAGCCATGACATCATTCAGCTGCGCCAGCTCAAGGATTTCGGCGTCCTTGGCCGCAACATCCTCTCAGAGCTGGCCCACCAGGGCATCCTTCTGCCTAATCTGAAAGATACAGAAAAAAATCGATTAGCACCAAGTATGGCAATGAAAGATAAAATTTTGGGTACCCGAATACCTTCTCGACGAAGTCGGCCCTCTCTTGGAGCGCTCTTTCCGAGCCTGCCCGGATGTTGATCAACTCCTCCTCTTTTCGGGAACATAGAGCCTTGAGCTCAACCGAATCTGATATAAGCTTCTCGAGCTCCTCTCCATGATGAGTCAACTTATCTTGCATCTTGGAGAAGGCTTCGTCATACAACTTTTTGGCCTACAGCCCAAAGGAAGAAAATTAGAAAGCAAGAGTAGAAAGTCGAAGAACAACATATTATTTCAAGAAAGTCACCTGCTTTTGGAGCCTCTCGGCCTCCTCGAGAACAACGGGGGCATCGATATCGGTCTCCTCCTCTACGCCTTCAAAATAATCTCTAAATGTGTCATCCCCTCCGTGAGTGGTCCCCAAACATGTGGCATTCCTATCTTCGCATCTCGTATATCCCATGGAGAAAACAACGGGCCTGATTGAAATCCATCGGCAACATCAGCCTCCATCGAGACTTCCTCTCGCCCCCGAAAAATTTTGGATGCAGACCCTCAAACTCACCGACGCGGACTGTGCCATGTCCGACGAGCAGCTTGGGGATTACACCCGAACCATCCTTGAGGGCCTCCTCAGCTAAGGAGGGTCCGCATAGGCCGCCTCCAACTCAACAGATGGTTGCCCAACAACTCTAGAAGCATTAACGCTTTGTTTTGCCCTTTGTACCATAGGGCAGGTGTCATCACTTTCTTCCTCGGCTCGCAGGCTATCAGTGGCCATTGAGGATAGGACCGTGGAATCGGTCTTGGGCTTCCGAGCCTTTGCCTTTTTGGATTTTGGAGACTCCGACGAGGCCTCCTTCTTCCTTTTCTTGTCCTTGGCAGTCTTCGGAGCCTCTTCCTTACCAGGAGGGGCGGTTTCATCAACATGCCTTCCCTAAGGCCTGCACAAGCATGATATATCAAAGTCACGACTATCGAGAATACTTACAAAGAATGAGGATACAACAACAATGATAGAATACCATGGTTCTTATCCTACCACCATGATTTTTGTATGGAAAAGAGGAGTCCAAAAGTTTTACCCACCACGGAAAGTACTGGACCGCGCCGGGAAACCAAACAGTGGCTACACAATTAGAAGAAAATCAGTCAAGAGAAAAAGAGGAGGCAAATTATACTCAATTCAGGGATACTTACGTTTCATATTCCATTCCTCCGGGAACGGCATTCTATCAGCAGGGATGATGTCTAAAGTTCTGATTCTGACAAATTGGCTCATCCATCCCCGATCTTTATCCTCATCGATTCAGGTGAAGAACGCCTTGGCAGACCGACGATGCGGCTTAATTAGGCCCCCTCGGAAGAGACAAGGGCTGTATAATCTGATCAAGTAGTCGAGGGTGAAAGTCATTCCCTCGACCATGTTTGTGATGTGTCGAATCATATATACAATCCTCCAAAAAGAAGTATAAATCTTACCGAGTGTCACTCGATATTGACGACAAAAGTCGAGAATCACTGGTTCAATCGGTGGAGAGAAAGAATTTGTGGGGTTTAAAGTAAAAGGGCATGTATATACGCTGAGAAAGCCAGGATTGTACGTGAGTATGCTTTTGTCAGCTGTAGGGATTTCTACTCGGGCCGGCTCCCCTTAACTGCAGTCAAGTTTTACTCTCTCGGTATCAGATACTACACTTATATATCGAGACATGGGCTCGCATAGGCCCGGTGTAGAACGGGGTTTTTCAATTGTAAAATCAGAAATGGTGTTGAAGGGACCAGGGATGCACTGCTTGATGATAGGAGCAGTTTTTGGTTTGCCCTTAGACGGGCGTGATGAAGAAGCGACTCCCTTTTTTTGAGGTACCGTTTTGGAAGTTTTTGCCATGGTTATAACTGATTTTGAAGAAAGAAGATGAAGTAGCAAACGCAGAATGAGAATTAAAGTAAAAAAATACTTGGTAAAATTTTGAAGATTGAAATATGTTGTAAAATTATGAAAGGGAAAACGATTGAAGTATTTATAGATAGCCATTTGGGCATGTTGAAGTGGAAAGGCCGAACCAATAGTGGTTCGTGGGCTTCTCGAGAATTGTTTTGACAGCAACCTCTGTGCAGCTTTTTATGTCACGTCATTTAATGCTCTGATGAGACTGACGTCATAATATGGATATCGAAGAGGCAAGAATTCAAGACTTTTTCTTATCACTTCGTTCTAAGAAACGCGGGGACTATCTGTATACGGCTAAAATCAGAGAGGCCGATTTTATGTTCATTACCATACTCAGAAGGATCGAAGCTGTTCGAGTTTTGGTATCGAGGAGGCAGGTCGAGGATTCTCGAACTCGAGGCGGTGTAAATCGAAGACCATCATAAAAAAGCGGGAAACTCCCAAAAGGCACGTGGTTAAAGCTGACCAATTCCATAAGATAGTACAAGCCCGTACCGTGGCATTAAATGGTTGTACCAACCATCTCTCTTTGTAATAATTATACATGTACGATTTTGGGATTCCCCCTCTTATATAACGGGACCCTTGTCATTTTGTAAGAGATATGATATTCAATACAAGAACAAGAACATTCTCTGCTCTTAAAACTCAAAACATTATTTACAATTGCTCCATAGATTTGTTGCTTCTCTTTTATTGTGTTCATTAATTGTTCTTAATTTATTACTCGTTATTGATCTTAAAGAGGCCATATTTGTGGCCTTTAATAGTGTTGTACCGTCTTCAACCGCCCCCTGTCAAGCTCTCAAGCTCAACCTCGAGGCCCACTTCGACCAAGCTCGAGACCCCATTTCTCAACTGCTCGGTTTGCACTACTTCATCATCCTTGGCTCTTACCTCGTTTTCTTACTTCTCACTTAGCATATTTTTAGAACCACAAAATCAAATATTATTGTAATTACCATTTTCAAGGTAAATAGATATATTTTAGGAATAGCGGATAAGCCTCCCAAGCACTTCAACACCTCACATGATAAACTTTAAGCGCATTTTCTTCAATCCACTTCAATTTCACAAACAAGATCCCACCCAAAAAATATCCCTCTTTCTTTAAGCACTATCGTCATTTACACTCCACTAGCAAGAACAAAATATCAATTTATTCATATACATATTTTTATTTTTCTTTTGCTCTTTTTTTCCAACTATTCTTTTCTCTTTTGCAATTTTATCTAGTGGTGTATTCTTCTACAAAACAAGTGCACCTTTTTTCCTTTCAATAGTTCCACTCAAAAGCCACGCAACACTTAGTCCCTTCTTACTTTTTTTAGCGCTCATTTTACCATTAAAATGCTTTAAGAGGCAAAAGGATCAAAACAATGTCAATTAAGAATAAAAAGGTATAGGCTTGTTATTCATGGTAAGCAATAAAGCTCAAAAAAGATCAAAGAAATCCTAAAATCATTTTTCAAACCGAGCATCACCTAAAATTTTGCTTCAACTCGCATACAGGGCAAGTTATAGACTCAATTACAATGCACTACACAAAAATCTCACAACACATGGCACACAACTCACTAAGGATGGTGTTATTCGGACTCTCAAACAATGCAAATATTCACAGAGCCACAAGATATTAAGAAATAAGCACAAAGTGAACAATGGTCAAGTAAAAGAGACACGGGCGTCACGAGACATGATACCCAATATATAAAGGCATCATGCTCAATTTCAAACACATAGGGCAGATATTGCACATGCCAAATCCTAAATATGCTACACAAACAATTCAAAGGCACCTAGGTTCATCATTCTTCCTCCATTTATTTTCTAAATATTAATCTACTCTAAAAATTAAAAAAACTACTACCCAGTTGAAACTAAATCCCATGGAAAAGAACCGAGCCACAAAGAAAAACCACGAGGGATTATTACTACCTAAAGAAATTTAAAAGACATGTTTTTGTGTTTTCTTATTTTTTTAAATATTTTTTTGTTTTTCGTTAGACTTTAATCCCTCAAGAAAACTGTCCAGGAGATTCATCGTCAGAAAAAAGTCCAATTTTTTTTTCCTTTTTTTGGGTTCGATTTTTCTAATTTTTCAAATCAACAACAACAACAACAACATACCCAGTAAAATCCCACTAGTGTGGTCTGGGGAGAGTAGAGTTTATGCAGACCTTACCCCTACCCCGAAAAGGGTAGAGAGGATGTTTCCCGGAGACTCACGGCCATACAAGATAGACGATAATATCAGAAAAAAAAACAAGAAAAGGCATGTAACAGCAAAATGTGCCAGAAAGAAAATAACAACAACGAATAAGTGAAAAGACAATAACACAAAACTATGCAAAAAAAACAATGTGAACACAACATAGACTGCTAAAAAATCTAAACAAAACTCTATCAGACTACCCGGCATAAAGAGGGAAGAACTCTCGACTACCCTCTAGCCTACAACCCTAATGCTCAACCTCCACGTGTTCTTGTCAAGATCCATGTCCTCGAAAATCTGAAGTCGTGCCATGTCATGCCTGATCACCTCGCCCCAATACTTCTTAGGTTGCCCTCTTTCTCTTCTCGTTCCTGCCAAAGTCAACCGCTCACAACTCATAACCGGTACATTTAGGCTTCTCCTCCGCACGTGTCCAAACCATCTAAGTCGCGCTTCCCGTATATTGTCGTCCACGGGAGCCATGCCCACCCTCTCCCGAATATCATCATTCCTAATCTTATCCAGCCTAGTGTGCCCAGACATCCATATCAACATCCTCATTTCTGCTACTTTCATCTTTTGGATATGTAAATTCTTGACTGGCTAAAACCCAGCTCCATACAACATGGCCGGTCTAACCACCGCTCTATAGAACGTACCTTTAAGTTTCAGTGGCAAATTCTTGTCACATAGGACTCCAGACGCTAACCTCCATTTCATCCACCCCACCCCAATACGGTGTGTAACATCCCTATCAATCTCCCCATCTCCCTGGATAATTGACCCTAAGTACTTTAACTTTTCTCTTTTGAGGATGACCTATGAGTCCAGCCTGACTTCCACATCCGCTTACCCCGTCACGTCGTTGAACTTACATTCCACATATTCCATATTAGCCCTACTCAACTTGAAACCTTTAGAATCCAGGTCCTTCCTCCATACCTACAGTCTCTCATTCACGCCGCCTCTCTCCTCATCAATCAGCACTATATCATCAGCGAACAACATACACCATGGAACCTCTCCTTGCATATGGTGTGTCAGTGCGTCCATCGTCAGAGCAAAAAAGAACGGGTTGAGCGCAGATCCTTGGTGTAACCCCATAACAATCAAAAAAGGCTCTGAGTCACCTTCCACAGTCCTAACCCGAGTCATAGCTCCATCATACATATCCCTTATCGCCCAAAAGTAATACACCGGCACACCTTTCACCTCCATACACCTCCAAAAGACGTCCCTAGAAACCTTGTCATACGCCTTCTGTAGGTCAATAAGCACCATATGCAAATCCCTCTCCCTATCCCTGTATAGTTCCACCAACCTCCTGATAAGGTGGATAGCTTCTATAGTAGAGCGACTCGGCATGAACCCGAACTAGTTTTCCAATATAGGCACCGCCCTCCTTATCCTCCCTTCTACCACCCTCTCCCACACTTACATGGTATGACTTAGTAACTTGATACCCCTATAGTTGTTACAATTCTTGATATCCCATTTGTTCTTGTACACCGGAACCATTGTACTCCACCGCCACTCATCAAGAATCCTCTTTGTCATGAAACTTCGAGCTATGACTCCAAGCCTTCTCTACCCGCATATCTCCAAAAACTCTACTGGAATCTCGTCCGGTCCAGTCGCTTTGCCCCGACTCATCTTACCCATCGCACCTACGACCTCCTCAACCTTAATGCGCCTACAATACCTAAAGCTCGGTGACTCTCAGAGTGCCCCAATTTCCCTAACACGATGTTTCCATCCCCCTCTTCATTCAGAAGTTTATGAAAGTATGACCTCCATCCTTGCCTAATATGTGCCTCTTCCATCAATATCATATGATTTTTCACATATAAAAAAGAATAAAAAATTAAGCTACTAAAACTACTAGTAAAGTACTACAGAACTATAAAAACAAAAATATGAAACTAAAAAAAAAGAAATTAACATACTAATATGATACTACTAATGATCTAAAGGAATTTTTCCACCCCATACATAAAAGAGAGTAGTGTTCCCAATGCACAAATAAATCAAAACAATAAAGAGGGTGGACAAGAAGCTTCCTGAAAGGCTAAAGGCCGAAGCAATCACGGCTCACGAGGTACTCAGACTTCCCCCAAGTATGGTATTTTCTGTGGGCACCCCACACTTAGTTCTCACCATCTAACTCGCTTTTGCACTCTTACAATGGCTTTTATTTCTATTCTAGTAATCCTAAAAGATCAAAACAAACACTAAAAAAATAATATAATAACAATAAAATAAAAGAAAGCAGTAAAGTGGGTTGCCTCCCAACAAGCGCCTAATTTAAAGTCGCGGCACGACTTGAACCACTTTTTGCCTCTAGCTCGAACTTATGAATTCAGCCCCTAACTTGACTTCTAGCATTTTGTTATGCTCCCTGGGCGGAGAGATAAATTTTATTGGGCGAAGCAACCAATATTGCGTTTTACACTTCTTGGCTTTCGGATGAGGTATGTAATTATGTCTCTCTAGCACGACGAATTCAAGAATGTAGGAACCCTGTTTCTCATCCATTGGTTCCTACAAAGGCTCAGATGACTTGATTTCAATGTAGTCATCCAAACACAATGTTGAAAAATTTATGGAATGAGGACCAATACGCCCTAACACTAGAATTATATTACTCTTTACATCCTCATATTTAGATGCACTAGACTCTTCAAATATAACATTACTTGCTACCTCTCATGGCTCTAGTGTACTTTACTCAACATGGGCATCATCAACAAAAATATGCTAGAATGGTTGGATCTCCAATCTTATCTCCTCAATTTGGCGTATAAGCTCATTTTCAACTTCAGACAACTCATTACTATTTTGTCCAGCATTAGACGCAACAACCTTTGCATTTAATTAAGCTCCGAAGTCGTGAATAGTAGTGCCAGATTTGTTTATCTCTTGTCCCAGTTCAACTTTTCCCTCTATAAAGTTTCTAATACCATTAGTAGTTTCCTCACATTGGGCCTCATATATTTCTATCTTTTCAGCTCGTTCTATCAGCCATGTTTGACTCAACATTTCCTCTTGCCGGTACTCGCTCTCTTCATTAAATTTTTCCATATTGGCCTTCATTCTTGTTATTGCTTCCCTCATTTTTTTCATATATTTTTTGAGTTCATCTTGTTGCTCTGCTACTTGCCTCAAAATATCCCTAATATCAGCATCAGGTTCCATATTTTGCACTTCATTGCCCCTATCAAACTCACAAACACTGTTAGAAAGATCATAATAAGGGATCAGAGAAGGATGAAAAGAATTAGGACAACCATCCCAATGTCCATATTGCCCACCACTCATATTACAAATATTCCACTCAAAGGATTGAGATTGTGCGCACAATTCGCTCCCCGGAACATTCTGATAATTTTTCCACCAGCGGGGTCCTCCATAATATTAACGTGGATCATCAAAATAAGAATAATCATCATTCGAATAATTTTCATTCCAAGATGCCATGTTAAAATGAATTAAAAAAAATACTAACTAAACTAAAACTAAAAAAAAATGAATACATAAAAAAATAAATGTTAATCTAGAAAAACGGCTAATTTCTAAGTCTCCCCGCAACAACGCCAAAAACTTGTTGCGGTCAAATGCACATCAAAGTATACACGATCGTCAAGTAATAAAGTGATTAAAATTCAGATGTCGAACCCACGAGGGCTTGTGATTAACTACTAACTAAATTAGACTATCCTAATTATCTACATAACAATTAAACTTAGAAGTATTTGATACTAAACTAATTAAATAAAGAAAAATAAATAATGAACTTTGAATAGAGGAAGAGCATATTTTCATGTTATCAATGTTATGAAAACGACCTAGGGTTATGGGCTAACTCCTATATGTCTATGTAATTAGAACTAGCAAAAACATATTTGTAATTCCTATAAATCAACCAAGCAAGGAAATTAGGTATATGTCTATCCTAATCGCGAATATGTTCCCCGATGCCCAGTTTCAAGAACTTGCTCTTCTCAATCCTATGTGCAATCTAGAATTCTCGCTTTCGAGTTCAACTCTATATTCGTAGATAGTATTCAATTTGTGATCAAGCAATCAATTAATTAATCGCATGATTGAATAAATAAACTAATATGATAAATCAAGAAAGTAAAATCAATATCCGAATAAAAATAGTCATGAAAGAACCACAAACCTATAACGTGGAGTTTAACTCCGCATAGACATGGTAGCCAAATAATAAATCATACGAAGAAACATAAAAATTAATAAGTTTGATAGAAGAAATGATGAAACATGGGCTCCACGGCAGCTCTGCACTCTCCCTATGTCAAAATCTCTCAAACACTTTCTCCCCTCCTCCAAAATAGATTTAGGTTCCCTTTTCTACGAGTTGGGAATGTGTAGGGCCGAAATAACCAAGTCCCGGATGAAATAGGACAAGTTTCCACTTTAAGCATCCAGACCAGCGCCTAGCGTTGGCCCTGGCGCAAAAAACAATAACGTTTTTTTACCTTGAAATCTTTCTTCTTTGAATGTTTGTTTCGTTTTCCTTTATCCTCCATTTGGGGGGACAAACATCAAAGGGTGTCCCCTATTTGTCTCCCTCCTTTTAGTTGTTTTATTTTCCTTTATTTTTCTTCCGTGTTTTATTTAATTTCTCTCCAAATCTCTTCATCTTTATACTGCTTTATTCCTGCACAGTTAAAATATAATATTAAGCATAAAATAATACAACTAATACTCAAAAGTTGATTAAAAGTACTAGAATGTAAGGTAACAATGGATAAATATGTGCATTTTTAGCCGAACATCAGTTATTATATTTGACATCGACCCCTTTACACCATTTATTTAGGTATAATTTGAGCGTATCAAATTTTGATGCCATTGCTGGGGAATAAAATTTTGAAATTACTAATTAGTGTGTGCTTTACTTTACGTATTCTTCTATTCCATCACACTTTGCTTGGTGTCATTAGGTAAACATGGGCGAGCCGAAAGAAGAGAATATTTTTATGGATATAGATGAGTATATTGAGGATACAAATGCCATTGTTCCTACAAGAGTTGATATTGCCACCTTCAAACTGAAACACAGTCTAATCCTAATGTTCAAGGCAAAGGGGTTGTTCCGAAATTCCACAGATGATGATCCGACAGAACATCTCATAAATATTTTGGGAGTGTGTGCAATGCACAAGCAGAATTGTGTCTCAGATGGTGCCCTAAGTTTAAGAGTGTTCAAGTACTTTCTAACTGCAGAGGAAAAATAGTGGATCCAAAATCTACTTCCTAATTCCATCCATACTTGGCCCGAACTTTTCCGATATTTCCTAGCAAAATGCTTTCGGCAAAGCAAGAAGTCTGAGCTCCGGAATAAAATTTTCTTCTTTAAGCAATTACCGGGAGCGCATCTACACGAGGCATGAGATAGATTCAAGTTATACTTTGTGAGGTCGTCGAACCATGGATTTCCGAATAATATTTTGTTGAAGAAGTTTTATATGGGCTTGGATCCTATGAACCAATCCATAGCCAAAAATGCAGCGGATGGATCCTTTATGGATAAAACATTTGCAAGGATCACACAAATCCTTGATAAGATGACAGAACATGACCAAGCTTGGCACTAGGAAGACACCACAGGTGGAATTGCATATGGTACTCCTTCCTTGACCAACTTGATTAAGGAGAACCAAGAAAGAGATCAAGCAGTTGCCGGGCTTTCCACCAATGTTAATGTGTTGACGAAAATGTTCACTGAAAACCAAACAAAAGGGTGAATGTACTGGAACATGTGCAACCCAACTCAATTGAGGATTACGAAGAAGCAAATTATGTCAAAAACTGTCAAGGAGGATATCAAAGACAACCCTAGCAAGGTTCAGGACAAAAAAATGGAGGTCTAACCCACAAGGGCAAGGCAACCAACCATGGTGAAATGACCAAGGTAGTTCAAATCAAGGAACTTGGAGTAACAACATCCAAAATGATTTAAATCGGAGTTCAAACCCCTATGTTCCACAAAAAGGGTAATATTCTAACTATCCACATTGGAAGGAAAGTTTTTCAAGTGAGTCCAAGTTGGAAAACATTCTTGAATGAGTATTGCAAAATCCAGAGTGATTTGACACTTCAATGAAGAATATGGCCGATTTTGTGGGTTCTCACACCACATCTATTAAAAAGTTGGCGATGAAAATGAGAGATCTGTCAAGAGAGAAAAATCAGAAGCAAAAAGGCACGCTCCCAAATGACATAATTACAAACCCAAAAGAAAGTGGGAGTGGTCCAACTTCTCATTGTATGACAATCAAAACTTGAAGTGGGAAACTACTTCAAGGAGAGAATGAACAAGTGGTCGAAGTGGAAGGTTCTGAACAAGAAGTTGAGGCACAAGTTGAGGTGCCAATTGTTGTTGAAGTTGTAAGACTCTCGAAGAAGAGGTTAAGGAAAAGGTAATAGAGGCACCAAAAGCTCTAGCACCAATTCCTATGCCTCCTCATACTTTCCCTCAGAGACTTTCTAGAAAGGTTGATGATAGCAAACTCGAGAAGTTCTATGACATCCTCAAGCAACAATCGATGAACATTCAATTAGTGGAAACATTCCAAGATATTTTGGGTTTTGCTAAGTACATGAAGGAATTTATCAATAAAAGGAAAGACACAAAGAATGAAGTGGTGAATGTGACTCATTGGGTCCATCATTTCAACAACCGTCGTCCAAAAGAAAGAGGACCCGGGAGCCTTAACCATTCCATTCACTATTGGATTACGTAATTTTGCACGAGCCCTTTGTGATAATGGGGCTAGAATCAACTTAATGCCCCTGCTATTTACAAGAAAGCGGGATTAGGTCTGCCTAGGCCTACAAGTATGAGGTTGCAAATGGCCGACCATTCAATAAAGCGACCGGTAGGAATTGTTGATGATGTTCTTGTGAAAATGGGGAAGTTTCTCCTTCCTACTGAATTTGTTATCCTCGATTGTTCTATTAATAAAGAGATCCCTATCATATTGGGGAGACCATTCCTTGCTACCGGGATGACACTCATGGACTCGTAACGAATTGAGATCAAGTTCCAAGTTAATGATGAAGAAGTTACCTTTCAAGCGAGTAAGTGTATGAAATTGCCACATGCATACGAAAGTATCTCAGTCATTGATGTTGTTGATGAGGTAGAGGATGCAGTTGAGGTGAAGATGGAAGAGGAATGCCTTGGTGAGGCATTGGCGGCTATTTTGGCAAATTTTCATTGAGAAGACATGAAAGGATACATATAATCAGTGAATGCATTGGAAAGGCTTAGGTTCTATACTTTTGAACCAAAGAAGATTTCTCTTGACTTAGAGAATAGAGTCACCCCTCCTGCTAAGATTATGGAGCTTCCATAACGTGAGCTCAAGCCACTTCCACCACACATAAGTTATAAACTTCTTGGATCTAATGATACTCTACATGTAATTGTTTCTTCTTTGTTGAATGGTGTGCAGGTTGAAAACTTATTGAATACCTTGAGGGAGTACAGATAGGCCATTCGGTGGACTATAGCTGATATTCGAGGGATTCCCTCTGGAATTTGTGAGCACAAGATACAATTGGAGCAGGAGAAAAAACGTAGCGTGGATCATCAACTAAGGTTAAACCCTTCCATGCAAGAGGTGGTGAAGAAAGAAATAATAAAATTGTTGGATGTCGCGGTTTTCTGCCCCATTGCCGATAGTCCTTGGGTGAGTCCAGTGCAACGTGTGCCAAATAAAGGAGGCATGACCGTGATTCAAAATTAAAAAAATGACTCATCCCAATGAGGACGTTGACCGGGTGGAGAGTTTGCAGGAACTACCGGAAGCTCAATAGTTCTAATTGCAAAGGCCATTTACCTATGCCTTTTATTGATCAAATGTTTGATCGGCTAGCGGGAAGGTAATTTTATTGCTTCTTGGATGGTTATTCCAGCTACAACCAAATCAACATCACCCTAGAGGACCAAGAGAAGACAACATTCACATCTTCATATGGGACCTTTGCCTTTAGCCAGATGCCATTTCGGCTATGCGATTCCCCGACTACTTTTCAACGATGCATGATGTCAATCTTCTCGGACATGGTGGAGGATTTCTTAGAGGTTTTCATAGATGGCTTCTCTGTAGTTGGTGATTCCTTTGAGCAATGCCTTTACAACCTAAGGCAAGTGCTCAAAATGTGTGAGTAAATAAATCGTGTTCTCAATTGGAAAAAATGTCACTTCATGGTTTCTTGATACGTCAAAGTGTAATTCATTTGTGCTCCATTGAGTCTATTGGAGTAGGATTACAACTTAAATCCAGTTTCACACTACTAAAGTAACCTTTTCACACCTATTCCCCGTGTGATTCGACTCCAACCTAGTTGGGTTGTTATATTTAACATCGACCACCTTACACCATTTATTTTGGTGTAATTCAAGTGTATTAGTGTAGATATAAATAGTGACCTCAACAACCGTTGTAGGGGAGGAATATTCTAAATGACGGATACTACATATTGTTCTAAGTTCAATAGTACTTCATTTTTTCTCTTTTAATATTCTTATTGTTGTCTTCGGAAGCCTTGCTCCCAGAATCAAGCTATTTGCTGTGTTATCTCGATTTCAATGCTAAGACTTGCATTTTATTTAATTAATTTATCATTTTTGGATCAAATCGATTCGTGTAACGATCCGGCCGGTCGTTCCGTGAGATTATCCCCATTTTCCCCGTTTCTGCTTTATCGTATGTTGCTTAGCCTATTTATGTTGTGTTGGGTCATTTATTCGGGTTCAGAGTGTTCGTGGTGAGAACAGAGACACTTAGTCTCTTAATTGGCTTAATAGTTGGAAAAGTCAACAGGGAGTTGACTAATTGGTAAACGACCTCGGAATGTGGTTTTTATGGCTCAGATAGCTTCGTTAGGTTATTTGGGACTTAAGAGTGTGTTCGGAATGAAGTTTTGAGGCCCGGTGTAGAATTAGGCTTGAATTGGCGAAAGTTAGTTTTTGGCGATTTCCGGTCGACAGAGGAAAATAGGCCATCGAGGTCGAGATGTAATTCCGGAAGTTGGAGCAGGTTCATAATGTCATTTTGGATATTTTTCAAATTTTCAGGTCATTCGGACGTGTTTCGGTTGGTTTCGGTATCATTGGCAAAATTTAGAAGTTTCAAAGTTCATAGGCTTGAATTTGATGTGATTTTGGTGTTTTTGCGTTGTTTTGGGGGTTTTGAAGGCTCGACTAGGTTTTAATGAGGTTATGGGATTTGTTGGTGTGTTTGGTTGAGGTCCCGAGGGCCTCGGGTGAGTTTCGGGTGATTATCGGAGTGTGTTTGGCCTTAGAGGGACTGTTGTAGCTGCTGCAATTTTTTCCCACTGGTTTCCTTATATGCGATCGCAATAGTGGGGATGCGATCGCATAGGTTTGTTCTGAGGCAGTGTTCTTTTTCTTCTATGTGATCGCCTATGTGGGGCCACGATCGCGTACGTGAGGGAGGGGATGCAATGTGATGGCGTTTGGTCTTGTGCGATCGCGTAGGGTAATTTGATGGGGTAGCATACTTGTTCTTCGCGATCGCGTGGGAACTCCCGCGATCGCAATGAAGAAAGAGACCTGGGCAGACAGTTTTTAAGGTCTAAATGGGGTTTTTTCGCCATAACTCAATATTCCATTAGAGCGCTCGAGGGAAGGAGAATTTGGACGAGATTTTCAGTGGGATTCTTGTGGTAAGTGTTCTTCATCACTTTTGGTTTAATTTCGTGAATTATTCTTGATTTTTGTCATGTAATTTGAGGAATTAAAGTAGAAATTTGGGAAAAATGGGAGGGAGAATTGGAAATTTCTTTTGATGATTTGAGTCGGAAATTGAGTTCCGATTTTGGTAAATTTGGTATGGGTAGACTCGTGAGGGAATGAGGATTCTTGTTTTGTGATTTTTATCAAATTTCGAGATGTGGTCCCGGGGCTCGGGCTTGGCCAATTTCGGGAATTGCACCTAAATTTGATAGTTTTTTATTGGGGGTCATGTCCCTAACATATTTTGATGTTATTGATCTTATTTGTGATAGACTCGGAGAAATTAGGAGCTAACTCGAGGGGCAAGAGCATCACGGAGTAAGTTTTGGGCTATTTTGAGGTAAGTAACGATTGTAACTCTAAACCTGAGGGTATGAAACCCCGGTATTTTATATTGTTTTGGAAAATGAGGTGACGCACATGCTAGGTGACGAGCGTGTAGGCGTGCACCGATAGGGATTGTGACTTGGTCCTTCCCGTAGCGACTTTTAAGCCGCGTATTCGATTTGAAACTTTACCTCATCTTGTAATTTAGAAATTTATACTTGTTTGTGGGTTGTAATCCATGTTTGGGGCCTTGTGTCGACCTATTTAGACCCTCAGGGGTACTTTTACACCATTCTCACACTATCCTGATAGAACAATTGTGAACCCAGTCATGCTTTCTACTTGTTGTTTTCACTGTTATCACACTATTTTGAGACTCTGAGAGGTATTTGGGGCTGAGTCCCGTGAGTTGAGATGGGTTGCCCGAGTGTCTTGTGAGGATGACTAAGTGAGGCCGAGAGCCAGATATGTTAGGGTAGTTATGGATCGGGCTGCACGCCACAACAATCTAGCATTTGGGCTGTAGGAGCCCCTCCAGAGTGTGTACACCCCCACTAGGCGCAGTCGACTATTATATGGATCGGGCTGCACGCCGTATATATATATGTATGTATATATATATATATGTATGTATATATATATATGTATGTATATATATATATGTATATGTATGTATATATATGTATATGTATGTATATATATGTATATGTATGTATGTATCGGATCGGGCTGCCCGCTGCAGCATTTATGTGTATTCATGGTACTTGTTGAGTACGAGTATTTAGTGTGAGCATGAGATACTGATAGTGGAGTCGCGAGTGACTGAGATACCTTGTTATGAGAGATATTGTGCCTAGATGGCTGTTACATTGTGAATTTTACTGCTTTTCTCTCACTTCTTTATCTGAGCCTTCTAATAAAAGTTGAATTATTGTGAAATCATGATTTATAAATGCTCGTCACTACACTCAAATTTTTAGTTACTTTGATTACTTACTGAGTTGGCGTACTCACGTTACTCCCTGCACCTCTGTGTGCAGATCCAGGACCGAACTATCTCACTAGTTGATTTCTGGACGTGCTTGGACTTTGTTCGAAGATCGAGGTAGCTGCTCAGCATCCCCAGCTCACCTCCTTTCCTTTCCTCAGTTCATAGTTTTTTATTGCCTTTCATACTTCAGACTTTAGTAGTAGCAAGTCACCTTATTGTACATTGTATTTATAGTCCTAGATGCTCATGACAGTTGACTCCAGGTTTTGGGGTGGTGTATAAATTGTTTATCTCATTTTGCTGTTTTAATCTGCTAATTTTGGAAATTATGAAATATTATGATAGTTTGTAATGGTTGGCTAGCCTAGTTCCATGATAGGCGCCATCACGACCGGCGTGGGATTTGGGGTCGTGACAAGTTGGTATCAGAGCCTAGGCTACATAGGACTCAACGGTCATGAGCAGGTTTAGTAGAGTCTTGCGGATCAGTACGGAGACGTCTGTACTTATCTTCGAGAGGCTGCAGAACCCTTAGGAACAATCTCATTTTTCTTGAATTCTCTCATGCCATTTTGTTGATTATAGAAATCTAAACTTATGTTGTTTCATTCCCTCACAGATGGTGAGGAATCGCGCTACCGATTAGGATGATCAGCCACCAGCTAGACCAGCGAGAGGTGGAGGCCACAGTCGAGGTCGTGGTAGAGGTAAGGGGCCACCCCGTGCAGCAGCCAGGGCAGTACCAGTTGATCACCCTACTATTCAAGATCATATTCCCGCCGCGGATACTCCAGCGGGACAGGCTCAGACACCGGCGGTGCCTATTGTTATTCCAGGTCTTCAGGAGACCTTGGCCAAGATCTTGACAGTATGTACCAACCTTGCTCAGGCAGTTGCTGCATCTTCGACTGCCGCTACTTCTCACGCCGGGGGAGGCAGTCAGACTCCAGCTGCCCAGACACCTAAGCAGGTTACTCAGGGCCATCAGAGACTTGGGGCAGTTCCAGCCCAACCGGTTGCTCCAGTTCAGGACTTCGTGGTTCCAGCTATGCCAGATGATGAGCAGCGTAGGCTGGAGAGATTTAGTAGACTTCAGCCTCTAACATTCAGTGGTGCTGAGGGCGAGGATGCCCAGGGTTTTCTGGATAAGTGTTAGGGGATGCTTCGTACTGCTGGGATTCTAAAGACTGGTGGGGTCTTGTTTGCTAATTTTCAATTTTCTGGTGCTGCTTTCACTTGGTGAGATTCTTTTGAGAGGCGTAGGCCTGTTAGTTCAGCAACCCTCACCTGGCAGCAGTTATCCACTATCTTCTTGGAGAAGTATGTACCCCAGTCTCACATGGAGGAGCAGCGCAGGCATTTTGAGCAGCTGCGTCAGGGGAGTTATCAGTGATGCAGTGATCACGCTCAACTATGTCTAATAAAAGACTAAGCGGGCGTTGCAAATAAAATCCGGGGTATTATGCCCAGAGTCGATCCCATAGGGAATTTACGTATCNACTCTATCTACCATAAATCTCTCTCAAGTAATTATGATAATTTACTAGACGCACTCTCTCAAGTTACGCTAGCTAGATTGCATTACAGTTCACTTTAGATTGCATCCGAGGTATCGTTATCTCTAATCCAACCTCTAAACCCTAGGTTATGACTTTCGTCTATACTCCGGGACTTATGTTGTTCAAACAACTAACTAAATATGCACTCTCTCTCAAGTAGATACATAATAAATAGGCACAACTAATTGATGGCCATTCAATTAACTACAACAAGAACATAGTTGAACAACTAGAGATTAATCAACCACTCGGAACTATATTAATAACAAAATAAGTTCATCCCCCAACGGGTTCTACCAAAACCCTAGATTAAAGAAGTTAGCTAGACAAATTCATAAGAATCAAATATAAAATAACTTGTATAATTAAACTACAAAGTAATGAAGAAAATCTGTACAATTTAATGTCTTTCCATTCGAATCTCCCTCTAAGTTGTGTTTTTGGGGTCTATTTATAAGTTTAGGACAAACCCTAAAC
>ML335238.1:0-42319 GCA_005239505.1 Nicotiana paniculata | reverse complement strand
AAATATCATGTGACCCGGTACCGGCTCCGTACCAAGGCGTCCGGGCTGTACCATGGCAGGCGATAATACAGTAACGAGTGGCGGAATTCCCGTTTAATTGCCACAAAATGCAAAAAAACGTAACTTGATCATTTCGAAGCATTGGTTATGGTTCCTTGTGTCGTATTTGATGTCCCGGAGAAATATCATTGCACAATCCACGCTGGTCCATGCCCCGAGTCGATCGGCGGACAGGTTCAACAGCATTCCACGTCANCCGCCCCCACAATCCACGCTGGTCCACGCCCCGAGTCGATCGGCGGACCGGCTCGACACCGTTCCACATCCGACCGGGGCGCATCGCCGGCCCCCATCCGCTTCCCTCCCGAAGATTTCAAGCACTCTTTGACTCTCTTTTAAAATTCCTTTTCATCTTTCCCTCGCGGTACTTGTTCGCTATCGGTCTCTCGCCCGTATTTAGCCTTGGACGGAATTTCCAATTTAATTGTCGTAAAATGCCAAAAAATGTAAGTTGATCATTTAGAGGCGTTGGTTATGGTTCCTTGTGTCATATTTGATGTCTCATACAAAGATCATGAGATTTGGTACTGGCTCCATACCAAGGACTCCGACCTGGACCATGGCAGGCGATAATAAAGGCATGACTGGCGGAATTCAAGTTTAATTGCCAAAAAATTCCAAAATATGTAACTTGATCAATTCGAAGCGTTGGTTATGGTTCCATGGGTCATATTTGATGTCCCGGAAAAATATGATGCGATTCGGTACTGCCTACGTACCACGGCGTCCGGCCTGGACCATGGCAGGCGATAATACAGGCACGACTTGCGGAATTCCAGTTTAATTGCCATAAAATTCCAAAAAATGTAACTTGATCATTTCAAAGCGTTGGTTATGGTTCCATGGGTCATATTTGATGTACCGGACAAATATCATGCTATCCGGTACCGGCTCCGTACCAAGGCGTCCGGCGTGGACCATGGCAGGCGATAATACATGCACGACTGACGAAATTCCAGTTTAATTGCCATAAAATTCCAAAAAATGTAACTTGATCATTTCAAAGCGTTGGTTATGGTTCCATGGGTCATATTTGATGTACCGGACAAATATCATGCTATCCGGTACCGGCTCCGTACCAAGGCGTCCGGCGTGGACCATGGCAGGCGATAATACAGGCACGACTGCCAGAATTCCAATTTAATTGCCATAAAATACCAAAGAATATAACTTGATCATTTTGAAGCGTTAGTTATGGTTCCTTGGGTGGTATTTGATGTCCCGGAAAAATATCATGCGATCCAGTACCAGCTCTGTTCCAAGGCGTCCGGCCTGGACCATGGCAGGCGATATTACAGGCAGGACTAGCGGAATTCCGGTTTAATTGCCATAAAAAGCCAAAACAAGTAACTTGATAATTTTGAAGAGTTGGTTATGGTTACTTGGGACGTATTTGATGTTCCATACAAATATCATGCGATCCGGTACCGGTTCCATACCAAGGTGTCTGGCCTGGACCATGGATGGCGATAATACATGCACGACTGACGAAATTCCAGTTTAATTGTCATAAAATGTAACTTGATCATTTCGAAGCATTGGTTATGGTTCCTTGGGTCATATTTGATGTCCCGGACAAATATCATGTGATCCGGTACCAGCTCCGTACCAAGGCGTCCAGCCTGGACCATGGCAGGCGATATTACAGGCACGACTAGCGGAATTCCAGTTTAATTGCCATAAAATTCCAAACAAATGTAACTTGATCATTTCGAAGCGTTGGTTATGGTTCCTTGGGTCCTACTTGATGTCCCGGACAAATATCATGCAATCCTGTACCAGCTCCGTACCAAGGCGTCCGGCCTGGACCATGGGAGGCGATAATACAGGCACGACTGGTGGAATTCCAGTTTCATTGCCATAAAATGCCAAAAAATGTAACTTGATCATTTTGAAGTTTTGGTTATGGTTACTTGGGTCGTATTTGATGTCTCGGAAAAATATCATGCAATCCGATACCGCTCCGTACCAAGGTGTCGGCCTCGACCACGGCAGTCGATAATACAGGTACGTCTGGCGGAATTCCAGCTTCATTGCCATAAAATGCAAAAAAATTTAACTTGATCATTTCGAAGCTTTAGTGATGGTTCCTAAGGTTGTATTTGATGTCCCGGACAAATATCATGTGATCCAGTACCGACTCCGTACCAAGGCGTCCGGCCTGGACCATGGCAGGCGATACTTAAGGCACGACTGGCGGAATTCCAGATTAATTGCTATAAAATGCCAAAAAATGTAACTTGATCACTTTGAAGCATTGGTTATGGTTCCTTGGGTCGTATTTGATGTCCCGGACAAATATCATGTGATCCGCTACCGGCTCCGTACCAAGGCGTGCTGCCTGGACCATGGCAAGCGATAATAGAGGCACGAATGGTGGAATTCCAGTTTAATTGCCATAAAATGCCAAAAAATGTAACTTGATCATTTCGAAGCGTTGGTTATAGTTCCTTGGGTCATATTTGATGTATCGGACAAATATCATGCGATCCGGTATCGACTACGTACCAAGGCGTCCGGCTTGGACCATGGCAGGAGATAATAAAGGCACAACTGGCGGAATTCTAGTTTAATTGCCATAAAATGCCAAAAAATGTAACTTGATCATTTCTAAGCGTTGGTTATGGTTCCATGGGTCGTATTTGATGTCTCAAACAAATATCATGCGATCCGGTACCGGATCCGTACCAAGGCGTCCGGCCTGGACCAAGGCAAGCGATAATACATGCACGACTGACGGAATTCCAGCTTAATTGCCATAAAATGTCAAAAAATGTAACTTAATCATTTCAAAGTGTTAGTTATGGTTACTTGTGTCGTATTTGATGTCCCGGAAAAATATCATGCAATCTGGTACCGGCTCCATACCAAGGCGTCCGGCCTGGACCATGGCATGCGATAATACAGGCACGACTGACGGAATTCCAATTTAATTTCCATTAGATGCCAAAAAATGTAAATTGATAATTTCGAAGCATTGGTTATGGTTCCTTGGGTTGTATTTGATGTCCAGGACAAATATCATGCGATCTGGCACCGGCTACATATCAAGGCGTCCGGCCTGGACCATGGCAGGTGAGAATATAGGCAGGACTAGCGGAATTCCAGTTTAATAGCCATAAAATGCCAAAAAATTTAACTTGATCATTTTGAAGTGTTGGTTATGGTTCCTTGGGTCGTATGTGATGTCCCGTACAAAAATCATGCGATCCAGTACCGGCTCCGTACCAAGGCGTCTGGCTTAGACCATGGCAGATGATAATACAGGCCCGACTGGTGGAATTTCAGTTTAATTGCCATAAAATTCAAAAAGAAATGTAACGTGATCATTTCGAAGGCGTCCGGCCTGTACCACGGCAGACGATAGTACCGGCACGACTAGCGGAATTCAAGTTTAATTGCCATAAAATGCCAAAAATGTAACTTGATCATTTCGAAGCATTGGTTATGGTTCCTTGGGTCATATTTGATGTCCCGGAAAAATATCATGCGATCCGGTGCCGGCTCCAGGCGTCCGACCTTGACCATGGTTGGCGATAATACAGGCATGACTAGCGTAATTCCAATTTAATTGCCATAAAATGCCAAAAACTCTAACTTGACCATTTCAAAGCGTTGGTTATTTTTCCTTGGGTCCTATTTGATGTCCCGGAAAAAAATCATGTGATCCTGTACCGGCACCGTATCTAGGCGTCCGGCCTGGACCATGGTAGGCGATAATACAGGCACGGATGGCGGAATTCCAGTTTCATTGCCATAAAATGCCAAAAAATATAACTTGATCATTTCGAAGCATTGGTTGTGGTTCCTTGGATCGTATTTGATGTCCCGGAAAAATATCATGCAATCCGGTACCAGCTCCGTACAAAGGCGTCCGACCTGGACCATGGCAAGCGATATTATAGGCACGACTGGCGGAATTCCAATTTAATTACCATAAAAGGCAAAAAAAAATGTAACGTGACCATTTCGAAGCGTTGGTTATGGTTCCTTAGGTCGTGTTTGATGTCCAGGAAAAATTTAATGCGATCTGATATCGACTACGTACCAAGGCGTCCGGCCTAGACCACGACAGGCGATAATAGAGGCACGACTAGCGAAATTCCAGTTTAATTGCCATAAAATGCCAAAAATTGTAACTTTATCATTTAGAAGTGTTGGATATGGTTCCTTGGGTCGTATTTGATGTCTCGGACAAATATCATGAGATCTGGTATCAACTCTGTACCAAGGCGTCCGGCCTGGACCATGTCAGGCAATAAAACAGGCACGACTAGCGGAATTCCAGTTTCATTGCCATAAAATGCAAAAAAATGTAACTTGATCATTTCGAAGCATTGGTTATGGTGCATAAGGTTGTATTTGATGTCCCGTACAAATATCATGCGATCCGGTACCGGCTCCATACCAAGGCGGGCAGGCAATAATACAGGCACGACTAGCAGAATTCCAGATTAATTTCCATAAAATGCTAAAAAATGTAACTTGATCATTTCGAAGCGTTGGTTATGGTTCCTTAGGTCGTATTTGATGTCCCTAATAAATATCATGCGGTTTGATACCGGCTCTGTACCAAAGCGTCTGGCCTGGACCATGGCAGGCGATACTTCAAGCACGAGTGGCGGAATTCCAGTTTAATTGCCATAAAATGCCAAAAAATGTAACTTCTTCATTTCAAATCGTTGGTTATGGTTCCTTTGGTCATATTTGATGTCCCGGATAAATATCATTCCATCCGGTAAAGCCTCCATACCAAGGCTTCCGTCCTGGACCATGGTAGGCGATAATATATGCACGACTAGAAGAATTCCAGTTTAATTTCCATAAAATGCCAAAATATGTAACTTGATCATTTCGAAGACTTGGTTATGGTTACTTGGGTAGTATTTGATGTCCTGGATAAATATCATATGATCTGGTACCGGCTCCGTACCAAGGCGTCCGGCCTGGACCATGGCAGTCAATAATATAGGCACGTCTGGCGGAATTCCAGTTTCATTGGCATAAAATGCCAAAATATTGAACTTGATCATTTCAAAGCGGTAGTGATGGTTCCTAAGGTTCTATTTGATGTCCCGGACAAATATCATGTGATCCAGTACCGTCTTCGTACCAAGGCTTCCGGCCTGGACCATGGTAGGCGATAATATAGGCATGATTGGCACAATTCCAGTTTAATTTCCATGAAATGCCAAAAAATGTAACTTGATCATTTCAAAGCGTTGGTTATGGTTCCTTGGGTGGTATTTTCTATCTCGGAAAAATATCATGAGATCCGGTACCGGCTCCGTACCAAAGCGTCTGGCCTGGACCATGGCAGGTGATACTTCAGGCACGACTGGCGGAATTCCAGTTTAATTGCCATAAAATGCCAAAAATGTAACTTGATCATTATTAAGCGTTGTATATGGTTCCTTGGGTCATATTTGATGACCCGTACAAATATCATGTAATCCAGTACCGGCTCCATACCAACGCGTTCGGCCTGGACCATGGCAGGCAATAATACAAGCACGAGGTGCGGAATTTAAGTTTAATTACCATAAAATGCCAAAAATGTAACTTGATCATTTTGAAGTGTTGGTTATGGTTCCTTGGGTCGGATTTGATGTCTCGGACAAATATCATGAGATCTGGTATCGGCTCTGTACCAAGTCGTCCGGCCTGGACCATGGCAGACGATAACACAGGAACGACTGGCGGAATTCCAGTTTAATTACCATAAAATGCAAAAAAATGTAACGTGATTATTTCGAAGTGTTGGTTATGGTTCCTTGGGTCGTATTTAATGTCTCGTACAAATATCATGCAATCTTCTACCGGCTACGTACCAAGGCGTCTGGCCTGGACCATGGCAGGCGATAATACACGCACGACTAGCGGAATTCCAGTTTAATTGCCATAAAATGCCAAAAAAATGTAACTTGATCATTTCTAAGCATTGGCTACGGTTCATTGGGTCGTATTTGATGTCCCAAAAAAATATCATGAAATCCGGTATCGGCTCTGTACCAAGTCGTCCGGCGTGGACCGTGGAAGGCGATAATACAGGCACGACTGGCGGAATTCCAGTTTAATTGCCATAAAATGCAAAAAAATGTAACGTGATTATCTCGAAGTGTTGTTTATGGTTCCTTGGGTCATATTTGATGTCTCAGACAAATATCATGTGATCTGGTACCAGCTACGTACCAAGGCGTCCGGCCTGGACCATGGCAGGCGATAATATAGGCACAATTGGCGAAATTCCAGTTTAATTGCCATAAATTGCCAAAAAATAAAACTTGATCATTCGAAGCCTTGGTTATGGTTTCTTGGGTTGTATTTGATGTCTCGGACAAATATCATGAGATCTGGTATCGTCTTTGTTCCAAGGCGTCCGGCCTGGACCATGGGAGGCGATAATACAGGCACGACTGGTGGAATTTCAGTTTCATTGCCATATAATGCCAAAAATTTTAACTTGATCATTTTGAAGTGTTGGTTATGGTTACTTGGGTCGTATTTGATGTCTCGGAAAAATATCATGTGATCCAGTACCGGCTCCGTACCAAGGCGTCCGGCCTGGAGCATGGGAGGCGATAATACAGGCTCGACTGGTGGAATTTCAGTTTCATTGCCATATAATGCCAAAAATTTTAACTTGATCATTTTGAAGTGTTGGTTATGGTTACTTGGGTCGTATTTGATGTCTCGGAAAAATATCATGCGATCCAGTACCGGCTCAATACCAAGGTGTCCGGCCAGGACCACGGCAGTCGATAATACAGTCACGTCTGGCGGAATTCCGGTTTCAGTGCCATAAAATGCCAAAAAATTTAACTTGATCATTTCGAAGCGTTAGTGATGGTTCCTAAGGTTGTATTTGATGTACCGGAATAATATCATGTGATCCAGTACCGGCTCCGTACCAAGGCGTCCGGCCTGACCATGGCAGGCGATACTTAAGGCACGACTGGCAGAATTCTAGATTAATTGCCATAAAATGCCAAAAAATGTAACTTGATAACTTTGAAGTGTTGGTTATGGTTCCTTGGGTCGTATTTGATGTCCTGGACAAATATCATGTGATCCGGTACCGGCTCCGTACCAAGGCGTGCGGCCTGGACCATGGCAAGCAATAATAGAGGCACGAATGGTGGAATTCCAGTTTAATTGCCATAAAGTGCCAAAAAATGTAACTTGATCATTTCGAAGCATTATTATAGTTCCTTAGGTTGTATTTCATGTATCGGACAAATATCATGTGATCCGGTATCGACTACGTACCAAGGCGTCCGGCTTGGACCATGGCAGGAGATAATAAAGGCACAACTGGCGGAATTCTAGTTTAATTGCCATAAAATGCCAAAAAATGTAACTTGATCATTTCTAAGCGTTGGTTATGGTTCCATGGGTCGTATTTTATGTCCCGAAAAAATATCATGTGATCCGGTACCGGCTCCGTACCAAGGCGTCCGGCCTGGACCAAGGAAGGCGATAATACATGCACGACTGACGGAATTCCAGCTTAATTGCCATAAAATGCGAAAAAAAGTAACTTGATCATTTCAAAGTGTTAGTTATGGTTACTTGTGTCGTATTTGATGTCCCGGAAAAATATCATGCAATCTGGTACCGGCTCCATACCAAGGCGTCCGGCCTGGACCATGGCAGGCGATAATACAGGCACGACTGGCGGAATTCCAATTTAATTTCCATTAGATGCCAAAAATTGTAAATTGATCATTTCAAAGCATTGGTTATGGTTCCTTGGGTCGTACTTGATGTCCAGGACAAATATCATGCGATCTGGCACCGGCTCCATATCAAGGCGTCCGGCCTGGACCATGGCAGGCGATAATACAGGCACGTCTGGCGGAATTCCTGTTTCATTGCCATAAAATGCCAAATTTTTAACTTGATCATTTCGAAGCAATGGTGATGGTTCCTAAGGTTGTATTTTTGTCCCAGAAAAATATCATGCGATCCAGTACCGGCCCCGTACCAAAGCGTCTGGCCTGGACCATGGCAGGCGATACTTTAGGCACGACTGGCGGAATTCAAGTTTAATTGCCATAAAATGCCAAAAATGTAACTTGATCATTTCGAAGCGTTGGATATGGTTCCTTGGGTCGTATTTGATGTCCCGGAGAAATATCATGCAATCGAGTACAGGCTCCGCACCAAGGCGTCTGGCCTGGACCATGGCAGGCGATAATACAGGCATGACTTGCGAAACTCCAGTTTAATTTCCATAAAATGCCAAACAATGTAACTTGATAATTTTGAAGCCTTGGTTATGGTTCCTTGGGTCGTATTTGATGTCTCGGACAAATATTATGAGATCTGGTATCGGCTCCATACCAAGGCGTCCGGCCTGGACCATGGCAGGCGATAATACAGGCACGACTAGCAGAATTCTAGTTTCATTGCCATAAAATGCCAAAAAATGTAACCTGATCATTTCGAAGTGTTGGTTATGGTTCCTTGGGTCGTATTTGATGTCTCGGGAAATTATCATGCGATTCGGTAGTGGATCCGTACCATGGCGTCCTGCCTGGACCATGGAAGGCGATAATACAGGCACGATTGGCAGAATTCCAGTTTAATTTCCATAAAATACCAAAAAATGTAACTTGATCATTTCGAAGCGTTGGTTATGGTTCCTTGGGTCGTATTTGATGTCCCGGATAAATATCATGCGGTCCGATACCGGCTCCTTACCAAAGCGTCCGGCCTGGACCATGGCAGGCGATACTTCAGGCACGACTGGCGGAATTCCAGTTTAATTTCCATAAAATGCCAAAAAGTGTAAGTTCTTCATTTCGAAGCGTTAGTTATGGTTCCTTGGGTAGTATTTGATATCCTGAACAAATATCCTTCGATTCGGTACCGGCTACGTACCAAGGCGTCCGTGCTGGACCATGGCAGGCGCTAATACTAGCACGACTTGTGGAATTCCAGTTTAATTGCCATAAAATTCCAAGAAATGTAAATTGATCAATTCGAAGCGTTGGTTATGGTGCGTAAGGTCGTATTTGATCTCCTGGATAAATATCATGCGATACGGTACCGACTCCGTACCAAGGCATCCTGCCTGGACCATGGCAGGCGATAATATAAGCAAGACTAGCAGAATTCCAGTTTAATTTTCATAAAATGCCAAAAAATGTAACTTGATCATTTTGAAGCGTTGGTTATGGTTCCTTGGGTCGTATGTGATGTCCCGGATAAATATCATGTGATCCGGTATCGGCTCCGTACCAAAGCATCTGGCCTGGACCATGTCAGTCGGTACTTCAGGCACGACTGGCGGAATTCCAGTTTAAAATCCATAAAATGCAAAAAATGTAACTTGGTCATTTTGAAGCGTTGGTTATGGTTACTTGGTTTGTATTTGATGTCCCGAAAAAAAAAAATATCATGCAATCCAGTACCGGCTCCGTACCAAGGCGTCCGGCTTGGACCATGGTAGACGATAACACAGGCACGACTTGCAGAATTTCAGTTTAATTACCATAAAATGCCAAAAAATGTAACTTGATCATTTCAAAGCGTTGGTTATGGTTCCTTGGCTCGTATTTGATGTCTCGGACAAATATCATGAAATCTCGTATGCTCTGTACCAACGCGTCCGGCCTTGACCATGGCAGGAGATAATACAGGCACGATAGGCGAAATTCTAGTTTCATTGCCATAAAATTCCAAAAAATGTAACTTGATCATTTCAAAGCGTTGGTTATGGTTACTTGGTTTGTATTTGATGTCCCGGACAAATATCATGTGATCCGGTACCGGCTCCGTACCAATGCGTCCGGCCTGGACCATGACAGGCGATAATACAGGCACGACTTGCGGAATTCCAGTTTAATTGCCATAAAAGGCCAAGAAATGAAAATTGATCAATTCGAAGAGTTGGTTATGGTGCGTAAGGTCGTATTTGATGTCCCGGACAAATATCATGTGATCCGGTACCGGCTCCGTACCAAGGCGTCCGGCCTGGACCAAGGCAGGCAATAATACATGCACGACTGACGAAATTCCAGCTTAATTGCCATAAAATGCCAAAAAACGTAACTTGATCATTTCAAAGCGTTAGTTATGGTTACTTGTGTCGTATTTGATGTCCCGGAAAAATATCCTGCAATCTGGTACCGGCTCCATACCAAGGCGTCCGGCCTGGACCATAGCAGGCGATAATACAAGCACGACTGATGGAATTAAAGTTTAATTGCCATAAAATGCCAAAAAAAGTTACTTGATAATTTTGAAGCGTTAGTTATGGTTTCTTGTGTTGTAGTTGATTTTCCGGACAAATATCATGTGATCCGGTACCGGTTCCGTACCAAGGCATTCGGCCTGGACCATGGCAGGTGATAATACAGGCACGATTGGTGGATTTAATCGCCAGAAAATGCCGAAAATGTAACTTGATCATTTCGAAGCGTTGGTTATGGTTCATTGGGTAGTATTTGATTTCCCGGACAAATATCATGCGATGTGGTACCTAATTTGTAATAATGCATCCGGCTTGGACCTGGGCAGGCGATAATACAGGCTCGACTTGCAGAATTCCAGTTTAATTGCCATAAAATGCCAAAAAAATGTAACTTGATCATTTCGAAGCGTTAGTTATGATTCCTTGGGTCGTATTTGATGTGTTGTAAAAATATCATGTGATCTGGTACCGGCTCCGTATCAAGGCGTCCGGCCTGGACCATGGCAGGCAATAATACAGGCACGACTGGCGGAATTCCAGTTTAATTGCCATAAAATGCCAAAAAATTTAACTTGATGATTTCGAAGAGTTGGTTATGGTTTCTTGGGTCGTATTTGATGTCGCAAAAAAATATCATGCGATCCGGTACTGGCTCCTTACCAAGGCGTCCGGTCTGGACCATGGCAGGGGATAATAGGCACGACTGGCGGAATTCCAGTTTAATTGCCATAAAATGCCAAAAAATGTAAATTGATCATTTTGAAGCGTTGGTTATGGTTCCTTGGGTCATATTTGATATCTCGGACAAATATCATGCGATCCGGTACCGGCTCCGTACCAAGGCGTCCGGCCTGGACCATGGCAGGCGATAATACAGGCACGACTGGCGGAATTCCAGTTTAATTGCCATAAAATGCCAAAAAATGTAACTTGATCATTTCGAAGCGTTGGTTATGGTTTCTTGGGTCGTATTTGATGTCCCGGACAAATATCATGCGATCCGGTACCGGCTCCGTACCAAGGCGTCCGGCCTGGACCATGGCAGGCGATAATACAGGCACGACTGGTGGAATTCCAGTTTAATTGCCATAAAATGCCAAAAAATGTAACTTGATAATTTTGAAGCGTTGGTTATGGTTCCTTGGGTCGTATTTGATGTCCCGGACAAATATCATGCGATCCGGTACCGGCTCCGTACCAAGGCGTCCGGCCTGGACCATGGCAGGCGATAATACAAGCACGACTGGCGGAATTCCAGTTTAATTGCCATAAAATGCCAAAAAATGTAAATTGATCATTTCTAAGCGTTGGTTATGGTTCCTTCGATCGTATTTGATGTCCCGGAAAAATATTATGCGATCCGGTATCGGCTCCGTACCAAGGTGATGTTCTTAGACGTCAATACAACACAAGAAGATATGTTACTTTGTGTGGTACCCATTTTTCGAGTGTTGTCTAACTGGAAGAACCTGGTTGTTCTTGATGTACTTACTTCTACTGTTGCAGAATATTAAAAGCAATAAAGTAAAAACACATAGATTTTTACGTGGAAAACACCTGGCTCAAAGGTGAAAAAACCATGACCTACTCCTCAGTAGGATTTGCTCAAACAGTTCACTAAAACTTCTGAGCCAAACGGACTTACAAAATAAACTCTTTTGTAATCCTAGGGCTAACTCTAATCCCTTTGTAGTAACTAGCCCCCAGCTAATTTCTACAAGCTTCAAGTTAACTCTAACTTGAATAATGAGTACCTATTACAATTGCTTCTATGAAAGCTGAAAACATATAATATTAAAACTCCTACTACAATCAACTAGACTTAATGATAAACAGATGGAACTGATTCTTCTAGTTGAATTGTAGCCTTTGAATCGCACAATGATTCTGCTAGCAAAATAACTCTCGGAACGTTGCTTTCAGATTTTGATTTACTTCAGCTTTTCTGCGTTGTAAATTCCAGCATAAATACATCGAGTATTTATAGAGTCAGTTGTTGAGCTTGTCGTCCAATTCTAGCCCAACTCTACCTGGGTGAACAAATTCGTATCAAACTTAACTTCCTTTCTTTTGTTACTTTCCTTATTGAATTTGACTTCAATCTTCTCATCAGTTTGCAACCTTTTCGCATTAGGAGACAATCTCTTGGTTCATTGATATTTCACATTCACAAATATATCCTGTGCATATACGTTTCATGTGCCAGCTATTCAGTTCAAGATGTTTGCTCTGATGGACCTGGTTCAACTGGTCAGCCATTTGTCAATCTTCAAAACTATGCAGTGCATGGGTCAACAAATTCCCCCTTTTTGATGATGACAAACTCTGTGCTTAATCCTGTATACACTTAAACCACTTTCTATGGTTTTAAGCATTAATCATAGAGAAACCAGGTTCATTAGGTTATAAATATCACTTTGAAAAAAAAAATAGAAAAAATTTCAGCACATATCTTCCCCGTTTGGCATCATCGAAAAGTTTGCAAAATGATACACTTACCAGATTTATTAATCATTACTCATGGCCACTTGAGAAACTGCATATGCAATCATGGATTAATCATCAATAATCAACTAAGAATTCAAACTATCAAAAAATAGAGATACTGAATCAGAGCAAAAAGCATCAGATTTCATTGATGGAGAGAATATAATTCTACCACAATCCACAAAATGAAACAAAAATAGTTAAAACATGAGCAACAAACAAAAAATTCTGAATCTAGGTCACTGAAAGTTCTAAGAAAAATAGTAAATTAAGGCCTGGAAAAATTGTAGAAATGGTTCATTTAGCCAAGATGGATGGTTCAGCAGACTTAGAAACAGATGAAGACTTCTTTGAGGAAGTCTTTGCTTTCTTGGGCTTAGGGGTCTGAACCTCTACCTCTTCCACTTTTCCACTTTGATGGACCAGGTCCATCCCATCCACTTCAACAGCCTCAATAGGCTCAACAACCTTTTCTTTCCCTTTTTCCACTCTTTTCTTCTTACTCTCCTCTAAAAGCACCCTTCAACTCGTCCTCAGTTTGCTTTACCTTGATCCTTGTAGTTCTTCCTCTTGGAAGAGAAATATTACAAGTCTCAGAAGAAGCAGCTTTTCTTTTCTTACTTTCTCTTCCTTTTCCAGAAGTTTGAGCTTTAGGAGTTCTTTTCTTATTTGGATTGTAATTATCGCCTAACATTTTCAACAGATCCACCAGGGTTTCCTAAGTAGATGAACCAGGTTCATCTGTACCTTTCCTAAATTTACTAACCCTTCAGCGGTTTCTCCTGATTAACTTCCCCATGCGTTCTTGCTACTTTCTTCCTCTTTTTCTGGCTCAGCACCACAGATAGCCATTTTTACAGATTCTTGCCCTATTCCCCTCTCTTCACTCCTTACTCCCTCTCTCTCTTTTTCTTTTTTTAATTTTGTCTTTACCACCTCTTCTTCTCGTCTCCGGAAGTTCCACATCCTTCACAGTCCCAACCAGTATGAACCTGTTTTCTAAGGTTTTCAGCAACATTAGAGATGATCTCAGAAGAATGGTTTGAAAAGATTTTGAGTTTGGGCAGAGTTCTGCTCATGATTTAATTATTAGTATTTCAAAGTGTGCAGAGTGTAGAACACATACCTCGCCTTTCAGATGAACCAGCACGATGAACCAGGTTCATCATTTCAGAATCCTCTTGATCAAGCCTCAATTTGCAAAGATAGAAAAAATATCATTAGTGATCAGTGAGTCATATCAAAACATGACATAAGAGTATAATTTTTACAGTATGAGACTGAGCAATTGTTAATATGATTATTTACACCAATTTCAGACTTTTCTACCAAATTTTTTCATTTTTTCAGTTTTTGTTTTGATTTTTTTTTCAATCAGGTGATCTTAATCATCCATAATTCAAGCATGTTTCTCTCAAAATGCTCCCTACTCAGTGCTTTAGTAAAGGTATCTGCAATTTGTTGATCAGTAGCACAAAATTCAATTGAGATCATTCCCTTTTCATAGTTATCCCTCAGGAAGTGGTGCCTAACATCTATGTGCTTAGTTCTCTTGTGATGAACCGGGTTCTTCGGCATACTAATTGCACTAGTGTTGTCACAAAAAAATAGGAATGTATCCCACATCTATACCAAAGTCCATGAGTTGTTTCTTGATCCACAACAACTGAGCACAACAGGAGGCTGCAACCACATATTCAGCCTCAGCAGTAGACATGGCTACTGAATTTTTTTTCTTAGTAGCCCAAGACACAAGGCATGAACCCAAAAAGTGAGCCATACCTGAAGTACTTTTCCTGTGAACCAAGAATCCTACATAATCATAATCAGCATATCCTACAAGGTCGAAATACTACCTTTAGGATACCAAAGGCACAAATCAGTGGTGCCTTTCAAATATCTCAAAATTCTCTTTACTGCAGTGAGGTGGGACTCCTTTGGATTTGCTTGAAACCTAGTACACAGTCCCACGCTGAATGCAATATCAGGTCTTCTGGCAGTGAGATATAATAGAGACCCAATCATCCCTCTGTATAGCTTCTGATCAACAGATGAACCAGGTTCATCCACATCCAATTTTGTAGCTGTGGCTATGAGAGTGTCTATTTCTTTTGAGTCTTCCATTTTAAACTTCTTGAGCAATTCTTTCACATACTTTTGTTGGTGGATCATTTTTCCACTTGGGTTTTTCTTAATTTTCAAGCCTAAGAAAAAGTTTAGCTCTCCCATCATACTCATCTCAAACTCACTTCCCATTAGCATAGCAAATTCCTTGCTCAATTTTTCAGAAGTCACCCCAAATATAATATCATCCACATATATTTGCACAACCAGGAGATCCTTACCCTTTTCCCATAAGAACAAGGTACTGTCAATTTGCCTCGTTTGTACCCATGTTCTAGAAGGAATTTTGATAATCGTTCGTACCATGATCTTGGTGCTTGTTTGAGACCATATAGAGCCTTGTCGAGTTTGTATACGTGGTCAGGTGACTCCTTGCTTTCAAAACCTGGAGGCTGCTTGACAAATACATCTTCCTTCAGATAGCCATTGAGAAAGGCACTCTTAACATCCATCTGATGAAGAGTGAATTCCATGTGTGCAGCAAATGCTATAAGAAGTCTGATTGCCTCCAGTCTTGCCACAGGGGAAAAGGTCTCATCATAGTCAATTCCTTCTTCTTGACTATACCTTTTAACAATTAATCTTGCCTTCTTCCTTGTAACAGTTCAATCCTCATCGAGCTTGATCCTGAAGACCCACTTGGTGCCAATCACTGATCTGTCTAGTGGCCTGGGTAACAAGTACCATACTTGACTTCTTTCAAACTGATTCAGCTCTTCTTGCATGGCATTTACCCAATCAGCATCTTGTAGGGCTTCCCCAATGTTCTTTGGTTCGATCATGGATAGAAAGGCATCAAACGCACACAGATTTTTCAAGGATGATCTTGTTTTGATTCCGGATGCCCAATCTGTTATGATGTTCTCAAGAGGGTGAGAACTCTGATATCTGTGTGGTTTAAGCACCAGTTGTTCATTCCTAGATGATTCCATGGTGTCTTGTTGCTGTGGAGCAAGATCAGGGCCAGGTTGCATATGTTGAATTCCCCCTGTCATGATGCTTGGGGTAGTTGAACCTGGTCCATCACATGTTCCACCTTCCATGCTTGCTTCAATGTGATCACTGCTTCTTACCAGTCCAAGTTCCTCATCTCAAGGTTCCTATCTCTCAGCAAGAATGTTAGTTTCATCAAAGACAACATGTAAACTTTCTTCTACACACATAGTTCTTTTATTATACACTTTATAAGCTTTGCTATCTGATGAGTATCCCAAGAATACTCCCTCATCAGTTCTTGGGTCAAATTTTCCTAGGCTATCTTTGCCATTATTATGCACAAAACACTTGCATCCAAAATCCCTAAAGTGGGATATGTTCGGCTTTCTCCCTTTAAGTAATTCATAGGGAGTTTTCTCTACCAGAGGTCCGGTCATGCATCTATTGATTATGTAACAAGAAGTGTTTATTGCTTCAGCCCAGAAGTTGTGAGGTAGTTTTCTAGATAAAAGCATGGTTCTTCCCATGTCTTCAAGAGTTCTGTTTTTCCTTTCAACAACCCCATTTTGCTGTGGGGTTCTAGGAGCAGAAAAGTTATGATTAACACCATGTTCATCACAGAACTCAGCAAACTTAGCATTCTCAAATTCACTACCATGGTCAGATCTTATTGATGCTAGTTGATGTCCCATTTGATTTTGAGTTTTCTTGATAAATGAGGTGAACATATCAAATGCTTCATCCTTAGATGCCAGGAATAAGGTCCAAGTGAACCTTGAATAATCATCAACTAGCACCATCACATATCTCTTACCACCTCTACTCAGAGTTCTCATAGGACTACATAGATCCATATGAACCAGTTCCAACGTCCTGGTGGTACTGACTATTTTCTTACTTTTGAAAGAGGACCTTATCTGCTTCCCCCTGGCACAAGCCTCACAAACTTTGTCCTCCTTGAACTTAATGTTAGGAAGTCCTACCACTAAGTCCTTACAGACTAGTTTGTTAAGCTGAGTTAGACTCGCATGACCGATTCATTTGTGCCACATGAGGGGATCACTGTCCAACACACTTAGGCAAGTGAGTTCATTTTCAGACAGTGTGGACAAGTCTATGACATAGATGTTATTCATTCTTTTTCCCTGCAAAACAATCTTGTCAGTAAGCAGGTTAATCACAAAACATTTTGTGGAAGTAAAAGCAACCAGGTTACCTCTGTCACACAGTTGTGATACACTGATCAAGCTATATTTCAAGCCATCTATTAGATACACATGTTCAATGGATCGTGTGTCATCCTTACCTACCTTACCAACCCCAATGATTTCACCTTTCTTTCCGTTTCCAAAGGAGACATTTCCTCCTTTGAGACTTTCAAGTGAAAGGAACTGTTCCATGTTCCCAGTCATATGCTTTGAGCAGCCACTATCCAAATACCAAATTTGGCTGCCTCCTCTCACTTGAACCTACAAAAGAATCAGGGGTTAGTCTTAAGAACCCAAACTAGTTTGGGTCCTTTTCTATGAGAGAATGGATGAATCAAATTTTTCCTGTTCCAATTTGGTAGCCAGTTTTTTCTTTTTACAAACCTCTCATTTCTTCGACTAGCCTGCTCTTTTCCAATACACTCATTGTTGTAGTGCCAAGTCTTACCATAATGGGTGCGGATTTTATTCTCAGGGAGAGTGAGATACTTGCTTTTGGGATCCCACTTGGGAAATTAACTTCCAAAGCCAATCCCTTTCATGTTGCTACTATGATTCTCTTGAAGCCATATCAGGGCATTAGAGGATTTATTCCATTTACAAGTTCGATCTAATTCATGTTTGACTTTGCCAAGCTATTCACTAAGAGTTCTTATCTGTTCATCCTTGGCATACATATTATCTTTAGNAATCATCTATGAAATCAAGTAGCAATTCAGAGAGTTTTTCCTTAGATAGGAACTTTACTTTGTTTATAAGATGGGAGATACTTACCTCTGGTTCTTCATGTGATTCCTCATCAGATTCTCCAATTGCCATGAGCGCCTGATCTTCAGTCTCCCTATCTTCTGATTCCTCATCTGAACTTCCCCCCCAAGCAGCAACCATAGCCTTTGTTGTGGTTTTCTTGGGTTGGACTTGTTCCTTCTTTCATATCTCTCCTTTTTACATTGTACTTCCCACTGAGGACAGTTTTTGATGAGATGGTCAGTCTTACCACATTTATAGCATCCCTCGTTGGTTAGCCTTTCTGGGGCTTTTGCTTTGTTGTAGTTTCCTCCTCTAGAGATGCCCTTCGTCCTCATGAGAAAGTTTCCGAATTTTTTGGTGATCATGGCCATCTCATCATCCTCTAGATCTGCTCCCTCAGTTATTCTTAGTGATAGAATCCTCTCCTTCTTTGGACCATCCATCTTCATTGCCTGCCCTCTCAGTTCATAGGCAGTGAGGTTTCCAATCAGCTCATCTAATCTCAGAGTTGCCATATTTTTGGATTCCTGGATAGCAGTGATTTTGCTTTCCCAGGAAATAGGCAATACCCTTGTTAGGATTTTCTCAACCCTGTCCTCTTCAAGAATGACTCTTCCAAGAGACTTCAGTTCATTAGTCAAGGTTGTGAACCTTGTGTACATCTCTTGGATAGTCTCTCCTTCTTTCATAGTGAAGTTTTCATACTGAGAGTATAGTAGAGTACCTCTTGACCTTTTTACCTGAGGTGTTCCTTCATGGGATACTTGCAAGGTATCCCAGATCTCTTTGGCAGTGGTGCAGCTTTGGATTATGCTGTACTCATCTGGAACTAGTCCACACACTAGCCATTTTTTGGCCTTTGCATTCTTCTCCCATTTCTTCAGATCCTCAGTAGTGACATCAGCTCTAGTCTTTGGTATATCTATACCTTCAACAGTCTTCTTCATGGTAGCTAGAGGACCACCGGTGACTATGTCCCAGAGTTCATAGTCTTCTACAATCAGGTGGTCCTTCATCCTGTTTTTTCCACCAAGAGTAATATTGGCCATTGAAGAGTGGTGGCCTTGCAGTTGATTGACCTTCCCAATTTCCAGGTGGTGCACTCATCTTGATCTTCTCCAAGGTGTTAGCCTTTCAAGGATAACCTGCTCTGATACCAATTGATGTTTTTAGACGTCAATACCACACAAGAAGATATGTTACTTTGTGTGGTACCCAATTTTCGAGTGTTGTCTAACTGGAAGAACCTGGTTCTTCTTGACGTACTTACTTCTATTGTTTCGGAATATTAAAAGCAGTAAATAAAAACATAGAGATTTTTACGTGGAAAACACCTGGCTCAAAAGGTGAAAAAACCACGACCTACTCCTCAGTAGGATTTGCTCAAACACTTCACTAAAAACTCTGAGCCAAACGGACTTACAAAATAAACTCTTTTGTAATCTTAGGACTAAGTCTAATCCCTTTGTAGTAACTAGCCCCCAGCTAATTTCTACAAGCTTCAAGTTAACTCTAACTTGAACAATGGGTACCTATTACAATTGCTTCTATGAAAGCTGAAAAGATACAATATTAAAACTCCTACTACAATCAACTAGACTTAATGATAAACAGATGGAACTGGTTCTTCTAGTTGAATTGTAGCCTTTGAATCGCGCAATGATTCTGCTAACAAAATAACTCTGGGAACTTTTCTTTCAGATTTTGATTTACTTCAGCTTTTGTGCGTTGTAAATTCCAGCAGGAATACATCGAGTATTTATAGAGTCAGTCGTTGAGCTTGTCGTCCAATTCTAGTCCAACTCTACCTGGGCGAACAAATTCGTATCAAACTCAACTTCCTTTCTTTTGTTACTTTCCTTGCTGAATTCGACTTCAATCTTCTCATAAGTTTGCAACCTTTTCGCGTTAGGAGACAATCTCTTGGTTCATTGATATTTCACATTCACAAAAATCTCATATGCATATACGTTTCATGTGCCAGCTATTCAGTTCAAGATGTGTGCTCTGATGGACCTGGATCAACTGGTCAGCCATTTGGCAATCTTCAAAACTATGCACTGACATGGGTCAACACAAGGCGTCCGGCCTGGACCATGGCAGGCGATAATACCGGCACTACTCGCGCAACCCCTATTTAATCGCCAGAAAATGCCAAAAAATGTACCTTGATCATTTCGAAGAGTTGGTTATGGTTCCTTGGGCTGTATTTGATGTCCTGGATAAATATCATATGATTCAGTACCAGCTGTGTAACAAGGCGTCCGTCCTTGACCATGGCAAGCAATAATACAGGCACGACTGGCAGAATTCCAGTTTTATTGCCATAAAATGCCAAAAAATGTAACTTGATCACTTCCAAGCGTTGGTTATGGTTCCTTGGGTCGTATTTGATTTCCCGGACAAATATCATGCGATCCGGTATCGGCTCCATACCAAGGAATCCGGCCTGGACCATGGCAGGCGATAACACAGGCACGACTGGCGGAATTCCAGTTTAATTGCCATAAAATGCAAAAAATGTAACTTGATCCTTTTGAAGCGTTAGTTATGGTTCCTTGGGTCGTATTTGATGTCCCGAACAAATATCATGCGATACGATAACGGTTTCGCACCAAGGCGTCCGGTCGGGACCTTGGCAGGCGTTAAAACATGCACGACTGGCGAAATTCGAGTTTAATTACCATAAAGTGTAAAAAAAATGTAACGTGATCATTTCGAAGCGTTGGTTATGGTTCCTTGGGTCGTATTTGATGTCCAAGACAAATATCATGTGATCCGGTACCAGTTACGTACCAAGGCGTCCGGTCTGGACCACGGCAGGCGATAATACAGGCAGGACTGGCGGAGTTCCACTTTATATGCCATTAAATGCCAAAAAATGTAACTTGATCATTTCGAAGTGTTGGTTATGGTTCCTTGGGTCGTATTTGATGTCCAAGACAAATATCATGTGATCCGGTACCAGTTACGTACCAAGGCGTCCGGCCTGGACCATGGCAGGCGATTATAACGACTGGCGAAATTCCAGTTTAATTGCCATAACATGCAAAAAAAATGTAACTTGATCATTTTGAAGCGTTAGATATGGTTCCTTGGGTTGTATCTGATGTCCCGGAAAAATATCATGTGATCCGGCACCGGCTCCGTACCAAGGCGTTCGTCCTGGACCATGGCAGACGATAATACAGGCACGACTAGCGGAATTACTGTTTAATTGCAAGAAAATGCCAAAAAATGTAAATTGATCATTTCGAAGCATTGGTTACGGTTCCTTGGGTTGTATTTGATGTCCCTGACCAATATTATGCGATCTGGTACCGGCTCCGTACCAAGGCGTCCATACAGGCACGACTGCGATATTCCAGTTCAATTGCGATAAAGTGCCAAAAAATGTAACTTAATCATTTCGAAGCATTGGTTATATTTCCTTGGGTCGTATTTGATGTCCCGGAAAAATATCATGCGATCCAAAACTGGCTCCGTACCAAGGCGCCCGATTGGGACCATGGCAGGCGTAAATACAGGCACGACTAGCAAAATTCCAGTTTAATTTCCATAAAATGAAAAAAGAAATGTAACGTGATATTTTTGAAGCGTTGCTTATGGTTCCTTGGGTCGTATTTGATGTCCCGGACAAAAATCATGCGATCCAGTACCAGCTACGTACCAAGGCGTCCGGCCTGGACCACGACAGGTGATAATACAGGCCCGACTGGCGGAATTCCATTTTAATTTCCATAAAATGCCAAAACATGTAACTTGATTATTTCGAAGCATTGATTATGGTTCCTTGGGTCGTATTAGATGTCCCGGACAAATATCATGCGATCCAGAACTGGCTCCGTACGAAAGCGTCTGACCAGGACCATATGAGGCGATAATAACAGCTAGCGAAATTCTAGTTTAATTGCCATAAAATGCCAAAAAATTTAACTTGATCATTTCGAAGCGTTAGATATGGTTCCATGGGTTGTATTTGATGTCCCAGAAAAAATATCATGCGATCCGGTACCAGCTTCGTACCAAGGCGTCCGGCCTGGACCATGGCAGGCGATAGAACATGCACGACTGGCGGAATTCCTGTTTAATAGCCAGAAAATGCAAAACAAATGTAACTTGATAATTTTGAAATGTTGGTTATGGTTCCTTGGGTCGTATTTGATTTCCCAGAAAAATATCATGCGATCCGGTAACGACTCCGTACCAAGGCATCCGGCCTGGACCATGGCAGGCGATAATACAGGCCTGACTGGCAGAATTCCAGTTTAATTGCCATAAAATGCCAAAAATATAACTTGATCATTTTGAAGCGTTGGTTATTGTTCCTTGGGTCGTATTTGATGTCCTGAAAAAATATCATGTGATCCAGTACCGGCTTCGTACCAAGGCGTTCGACCTGGACCATGACAGGCGATAATACAGACACGACTGGCGGAATTCAAGTTAATTGCCATAAAATGCCAAAAAATGTAACTTGATCATTTAGAAGTGTTAGTTATAGTTCCTTGAGTAGTATTTGATGTCCCAGACAAATAGCATGCGATCTGGTACTGGCTCCGTGCCAAGGCATCCAGCTTGGACCATGGCAGGCGATAATACATGCAGGACTGGCGGAATTCCAATTTAATTGCCATAAAATGCCAAAAAATGTAACTTGATCATTTCGAAGCGTTGGTTATGGTTCCTTGGGTCAATGTCCCGGAAAAATATCATGCGATCCGGTACCGGCTCCGTACCAAGGCGTCAGGCTTTTACCATGGCAGACGATAATACATGCACGACTGGCGGAATTCCAGTTTAATTGCCATAAAATGCCAAAAAATGTAACTTGATCATTTTGAAGCATTGGTTATGGTTCCTTGGGTCGTATCTTCTATCCCGGAATAATATCATGCGATCCGGTACCGGCTCCGTACCATGGCGTCCAGCCTGGACCATGGCAGGCGATAATACACGCACCACTGGTAGAATTCCAGTTTAATTGCCATAAAATGCCAAAAATTGAACTTGATCATTTAGAAGCGTTGGTTAGGGTTCCTTGGGTCATATTTGATGTTCGGGAGAAATATCATGCGATCCGGTACCAGCTCCGTACCAAGGCGTCTGGCCTGGACCATGGCAAGCGATAATACATGCACGACTGGCGGAATTCCAGTTTAATTGCCATAAAATGCCAAAAAAATGTAAAGTGATCATTTCAAAGCATTGGTTATGGTTCCTTGTGTCGTATTTGATGTCCCAGAAAAATATCATGTGATCCGGTACCGGCTACGTACCAAGGCGTCCAGCCAAGACCATGGCAGGCGATAATACAGTCACGACTGGCGGAATTCCAGTTTAATTGCCATAAAATGCCAAAAATTGTAACTTTATCATTTCGAAGCGTTGGTTATGATTCCTTGGGTCGTATTGTATGTCCCGGAGAAATATCATGTGATTCGGTACCGGCTCCATACCAAGGCGTCAGGCCTGGACCATGGCAGGCGATAATACAGGCACAACTGGCGGAATTCCAGTTTAATTGCCATAAAATGCCAAAAAATGTAAATTGATCATTTCGAAGCGTTGGTTATGGTTCCTTGGGTTTTATTTGATGTCCCAAACAAATATCATGAGATCAAGTATCGGCTCTATACCAAGGCGTCCGGCCTAGACCATGGCAGGCGATAATACAGGGACGACTGGCGCAATTCCAATTTAATTGCTATAAAATGCCAAAAAGTATAACGTGATCATTTCGAAACGTTGGTTATGTTTCCTTGGGTTGTATTTGATTTCTCCGACAAATATCATGAGATCTGGTACTCGCTCCATACTGAGGAGTCCGTCCTGGACCATGGCAGGCGATAATACAGGCACGACTGGTGGAATTCCAGTCTCATTGCCATAAACTGCCAAAAAATGTATTTTGATCATTTCGAAGTATTGGTTATGGTTCCTAAGGTCGTATTTGATGTCCAGGACAAATATCATGTGATCCGGTATCGGCTCCGTACCAAGGAGTCCGGCCTGGAACATGACAGGCGATAATACAGGCACAACTAGCAGAATTCCAGTTTAATTTCCATAAAATGCCAAAAAATGTAACTTAATTATTTCGTAGCGTTGGTTATGGTTCCTTGCGTCTTATTTGATGTCCCGGACAAATATCATGCGATCTGGTACCGGCTCCATACTAAGGCGTCTGGCCTGGACTATGGCAAGCGATAATACAGGCACGACTGGCAGAATTCCAGTTTAATTTCCATAAAATGCCTAAAAATTAAACTTGATCATTTCAAAGCGTTGTTTTTGTTTCCTTGGGTCGTATCTGATATCTCGGACGAATATCATGCAATCCGGTACCGTCTGCGTACCAAAGCGTCCGGCCTGGACCATGGCAGGCGATACTTTAGGCCCGACTGGAAGAATTCCAGTTTAATTGCCATAAAATGCCAAAAAATCTAACTTGATCATTTCGAAGCGTTGGTTATGGTTCCTTGGGTCGTATTTGTTGTCCCGGACTAATATTGTGCGATCCGGTACCGGCTCTGTACCAAGGCATCCTGCCTGGACCATGGCAAGTGATAATACAGGCACGACTGACGAAATTCCAGTTTAATTGCCATAAAATGCTAAAAATTGTAACTTGATCATTTCGAAGCGTTGGTTATGGTTCCTTGGATCGTATTTGATGTCACGCACGATTGGCGGAATTCTAGTTTAATTGCCATAAAATGCCAAAAAATGTAAAGTGATCATCTGAAAGCGTTTGTTATGGTTCTTTGGGTCATATTTGATGTCCCGGAAAAATATCAGGTGATCCGGTACCGGCTCGGTACCATGGCATTCGGCCTGGACTATAGCAGGTGATAATACAGGCACAACTGTCGAAATTCCAGTTTAATTGCCATAAAATGTCAAAATTGTAACTTGATCATTTCAAAGCGTTTGTTATGGTTCCTTGGGTCATATTTGATGTCCTGGAGGAATATCATGCGATCCGGTACTGGCTCCGTACCGTCGGGCCTGGACCGTGGCAGGCGATAATACAGGCACGACTGGCGGAATTCCAGTTTAATTGCTATAAAATGCCTAAAAATGTAAATTGATCATTTCGAAGCGTTGGTTATGGTTCCTTGTGTCGTATTTAATTTCCCAGAAATATATCGTGCGATCTGGTACCGGCTCTGTACCAAGGCGTCTGACCTGGACCATGGCAGGCGATAATACAGGCACAGCTGACCTAATTCAAGTTTAATTGCCATAAAATTGTAAAAAATATAACTTGATCATTTTGAAGCATTAGTTATGGTTCCTTGTGTGTATTTAATGTCCCAGACAAATATATTGCAATTTGGTACCGGCTTTGTACCAAGGCGTCCGACCTGGACCATGGTAGGCGATAATACATGCCCGACTAATGGAATTCTAGTTTAATTTCCATAAAATGCTAAAAAATGTAACTTGATCATTTCGAAGCGTTAGTGATGGTTCCTCGTGTCGTATTTAATGTACCAGACAAATATCATGATATCCGGTATCGGCTCCGTACCAAAGCGTCCGACATGGACCATGGCAGGCGATAATACAGGCACGTCTGGCGGAATTCCAAATTAATTGCAAAAAAATGCCAAACAATGTAACTTGATCATTTCGAAGCATTGCTTATGGTTCCTTGGGTCGTACTTGATGTCCCGGAAAATATCATGCGATCCGGTACCGGCTCTGTATCAAGGCGTTCGACTTGGACCATGGCAGGCGATAATACAGGCCCAACTGGCGGAATTCCAGTGTCATTTCCATAAAATGCCAAAAAATGTAACTTGATCATTTCTAAGCATTGGTTATGGTTCCTTGGGTCGTATTTGATGTCCCAAAAAAATATCATGCGATCCGCTATCGGCCCTGTACTAAGGCGTCCGGCCTGGAGCATGGCAGGCGATAACACAGGCACAGCTGACGGAATTCCAGTTTAATTGCCATAAAATGCTAAAAAATGTAACTTGATCATTTCGAAGCATTAGTTATGGTTCGTTGTGTCGTATCTAATGTCCCAGACAAATATCATACGATCTGGTACCGCCTCCGTACCAAGGCGTTCTGCCTGGACCATGGCAGGTGATAATACAGGCACGACTAGCGGAATTCCTCTTTAATTGCCCTAAAATGCCTAAAAATGTAACTTGCTCATTTCGAAGCGTTGGTTATGGTTCCTTGTGTCGTATTTGATGTCCCGGACAAATATCATGCGATCCGGTACCGGCTCCGTACCAAGGCGTTCGGCCTGGGCCATGGCAGGCGATAATACAGGCACGACTGGCGGAATTGCAGTTTAATTGCCATAAAATGCCAAAAAATGTAACTTGATAATTTCAAAGGGTTGGTTATGGTTATTTGGGTTGTATTTTATGTCCCGGAAAAATATCATGCGATTCGGTACTAACTCCGTACCAAGGCGTCCGGCCTAGACCATGGTAGGCGATAATACAGGCACGACTGGCGGAATTCCAAATTAACTGCCATAAAATGCCAAAAAATGTTACTTGATCATTTCGAAGCGTTGGTTATGGTTCCTTGGGTCGTATTTGATATCTCGGACAAATATCATGAAATCCGGTACCGGCTCCGTACCAAAGTGTCCTGCCTGGACCATGACAGGCGATACTTCAGGCACGACTGGCGGAATTCCAGTTTAATTGCCCTAAAATGCCAAAAAATCTAACTTGATCATTTCGAAGCGTTGGTTATGGTTACTTGGGTCGCATTTTATGTCCCGGACAAATATCATGTGATCCGGTACCGGCTCCGTACTGAGGCGTCCGGCCGGGACCATGGCAAGCGATAATACATGCACAACTAACGGAATTCAAGTTTAACTGCCATAAAATGAAAAAAAATGTAACGTGATCATTTCGAAGCGTTGGTTATGGTTCTTTGGTCATGTTTGATGTCCCGTACAAATATCATGTGATTCGATACCGACTACGTACCAAGGAAAAAAAAAGGGTCCTACCTGGACCACGACAGGCGATAATACAGGCACAACTGGCGTAATTCTAGTTTAATTGCCATAAAATGCCAAATAATGTAACTTGATCATTTCGAAGCATTGGTTATGGTTCCTTGGGTCGTATTTGATGTACCGGAAAAATATCATGCGATCCGGTACCGGCTCTGTGCCAGGGCGTCTGGCTTGGACCATGACAGGCGATAATACAGGTACGACTGGCGGAATTCCTATTTAATCACCAGAAAATACGAAAAAATGTAACTTGATCATTTCGAAGCGTTGGTTATGGTTCTTTGGGTCGTATTTGATTTCCCGGAGAAATATCATGAGATCCAGTACCGGCTCCCTACCAAGGCATCCGGTCGGGACCATGGAGGGCGATAATACACGCACGACTGGAGGAATTCCAGTTAAATTGCCATAAAATGCAAAAAAATTGTATCATGATCATTTCGAAGCGTTGGTTATGGTTCCTTGGGTCGTGTCTGATGTCCCGTACAAATATCATGTGATCCGGTACCGGATACGTACCAAGGGAAAAAAAGGCGTCGGACCTTGGCCAAGGCAGGCGATAATACAGGCACGACTGGCGGAATTCCAATTTAATTTCCATAAAATGCCAAACAATGTAACTTGATCATTTCGAAGCATTGGTTATGGTTCCTTGGGTCGTATTGATGTCCTGGACAAATATCATGCAATCCGATACCGGCTCCGTACCAAGGCGTCCGGCCTGGACCATGGCAAACGATAATACAGATACGACTGGCGGAATTCCAGTTTAATTGCCTTAAAATGCAAGAAAATGCAACTTGATCATTTCGAAGTGTTAGTTATGGTTCCTTGGGTCATATTTGATGTCCCGAAAAAATATCATGCGATCCGGTACCGGCTCCGTACCAAGGCGCCCGGCCAGGACTATGGCAGGCGATAATACATGCACGACTGGAGGAATTCCAGTTTTATTGCCATAAAATACAAAATAAATGTAACGTGATCATTTCGAAGCATTGGTTATGGTTTCTTGGGTCGTATTTGATGTCCCATACAAATATCATGTGATCCGGTACCGCCTACGTACCAAGGGAAAAAAAGGCGTCCGACCTGGACCATGGCAGGCGATAATATAGGGACCACTAGCGGACATCCAGTTTAATTGCCAGAAAATGCCAAAAAATGTAACTTGATCATTTCGAAGCGTTGGTTATGCTTCCTTGGGTAGTATTTGATGTCCCGAAAAAATATTATGCGGTCCGATACTGGCTCTGTAACAAGGCGTCCGACCTTGACTATGGCAGGCGATAATACAGGCACGACCAGCGGAATTCCCGTTTAATTGCCATAAAATGCAAAAAATGTAACTTGATCATTTTGAAGCATTAGTTATGGTTCCTTGGGTCGTATTTGATGTCCCGGACAAATATCATGCGATCCGGTACCGCCTCCATACCAAGGCATCCGGTCGGTTATGGTTCTTTGGGTCATATTTTATTTCCCGAACAAATATCATGCGATCCGGTACCGACTCCGTACCAAGGCGTTCGGCCTGGACCATGCAAGGCGATAATACAGGCACGACTGGCGGAATTCTAGTTTAATTGCCATAAAATGCCAAAAAATAGAACTTGATCATTTTGAAGCGTTAGTTATGGTTCCTTGGGTCGTATTTGATGTCCCGGGAAAATATTATGCGATCCGGTATCGTCTATGTACCAAGGCGTCCGACCTGGACTATAGCAGACGATAATACAGGCACGACTGGCGGAATTCCAGTTTAATTGCCATAAAATGCCAAAAATTGTAACTTGATCGTTTTGAAGCATTTTTTATGGTTCCTTGGGTCGTATTTGATGTCCCGAACAAATATCAAGAGATCCGGTACCGGCTCCGAACCAAGGTGTCCAGCCTGGACCATGGCAGGCGATAATACAAGCACGACTGGCGAAATTCCAGTTTAATTGCGATAAAATGCCAAAAAATGTAAATTGATCTTGTCGAAGCGTTGGTTATGGTTCCTTAGGTAGTATTTGATGTCCTGGACAAATATCATGTGATCCAGTACCGGCTCCGTACCAGGGCATCCGACCTGGACCATGGCAGTCGATAATACAAGCACGACTGGCGGAATTCTAGTTTAATTTCCATAAAATGCCCAAATATTTAACTTGATCATTTCGAAGAGTTAGTTATGGTTCCTTGGGTCGTATTTGGTGTCCTGGACAAATATCATCTGATCCGGTACAGGCTCCATACCAAGGCGTCCGACTTGGACCATGGCAGGGGATAATATAGGCACGACTGGCGGAATTCCAGTTTAATTGCGATAAAATGCCAAAAAATTTAAATTGATCATTTCGAAGCGTTAATTATGGTTCCTTGGGTCATATTTGATGTCCCGGACAAATATCATGAGATCCGGTACCGGCTCCATACCAAGGCGTCTGGCCTGGACCGTGGTAGGCGATAATACGGGCACGACTGGCTAAATTCAAGTTTAACTGCCATAAAATCCAAAAAAAAAAAAAAGTAACGTGATCATTTTGAAACGTTGCTTATGGTTCCTTGGGTCGTATTTAATGTCACGGACAAATATCATGCGATCCGGTACCGTCTCTGTACCAAGGCGTCCGGCCTGGACCATGGCAAGCGATAATACAGGCACGACTGGCGGAATTCTAGTTTAATTTCCATAAAATGCCAAAAAATGTAACTTGATCATTTCAACGCATTGTTTATGGTTCCTTGGGTCGTATTTGATGTTCCAGACAAATATCATGTGATTCAGTACCATCTCTGTACCAAGGCGTCCGGCCTAGACCATGGGAGGCGATAATACAAGCACTATTGACGGAATTCCAGTTTAATTGCCATAAAATGCCAAAAAGTGTAACTTGATCATTTCGAAGCGTTGTTTATGGTTCCTTGCGTAGTATTTGATCTCCTGGAAAAATATAATGTGATCCGGTACCGGCTCCGTACCAAGGCGTCCGGCCTGGACCATGATAGGCGATAATACAGGCACCACTGGCGGAATTCCAGTTTAATTGCCATAAAATTACAAAAAATGTAACTTTATCATTTTGAAGTGTTAGTTATGGTTCCTTGTATCATATCAGATGTCTCGGACAAATATCATGCCATTTAGTACCGGCTCCGTACCAAGGCGTCCGGCCTGGACCATGGCAGGCTATAATACAGGCACGTGTGGCGGAATTCCAAATTAATTGCCATAAAATGCCAAACAATGTAACTTGATCATTTCGAAGAATTGGTTATTGTTACTTGGGTCCTATTTTATGTCCCGGGACAAATATCATGCGATCCGGTACCGGCTCCATATCAAGGCGTCCAACCTGGACCATGGCAGGCGATGATACAGTCACGACTGGCGGAATTCTAGTTTATTTCCATAAAATGCCAAAAAATTTAACTTGATCATTTCGAAGAGTTGGTTATGGTTCCTTGGGTCATATTTGATGTCCCGGACAATTATTATGCAATCCGGTACCGGCTCCATACCAAGGTATTCGACCTGGACAATGGCAGGCGATAATACAGGCACGACTGGCGGAATTCCAGTTTAATTGCAATAAAATGCCACAAAATGTAACTTGATCATTTTGAAGAGTTAGTTATGGTTCATTGGGTTGTATTTGATGTCCCGGACAAATATCATGCGATCCGGTACCGGCTCCGTACCAAGGCATCCAAGTGGGACCATGGCAGGCGATAATACAGGCAAGACTGGCGGAATTCCAGTTTAATTGCCATAAAATTCAAAAAACAATGTAACGTGATCATTTCGAAGCATTGGTTATGGTTCCTTGGGTCGTATTTGATGTCCTGGACAAATATCATGCGATCCGGTACCGTCTCTGTACCAAGGCGTCCGTCCTGGACCATGGCAGGTGATAATACAGGCACTACTAGCGCAATTCCTGCTTAATTGCCATAAAATTCCAAAAAAGTAACTTTATCATTTTGAAGCGTTAGTTATGGTTCCTTGGGTCGTATTTGATGTCCCGGACAAATATCATGCGATCCAGTACTGGCTCCATACCAAGGCATCCGGCCGGGACCATGTCTGGCGATAATACATGCACAACTGGAGGAATTCCAGTTTAATTACCATAAAATGAAAAACAAATGTAATGTGATCATTTCTATNGTACCAAGGCGTCTGGCCTGGACCATGGCAGGTGATAATACAGGCACGACTTGCGGAATTCCAGTTTAATTACCATAAAATGCCAAAAAATGTAACTTGATCATTTTGAAGCGTTAGTTATGGTTCCTTAGGTCGTATTTAATATCCCGGAAAAATATCATGCTATCCGATACCGGCTCCGTACCAAGGTGTCCTGGACCATGGAAGGCGATAATACAGGCACGACTGGAGGAATTCCTGTTTAATAGCTAGAAAATGCCAAAAAATGTAACTTAATCATTTCGAAGCATTGGTTATGGTTATTTGGGTTGTATTTGATGTCCCGGACAAATATCATGCGATCCTATACCGGCTCCGTACCAAGGCGTCCGGCCTGGACCATGGCAGGCGATTCTACAGGCACGACTGGTGGAATTCCAGTTTAATTACCATAAAATGCCAAAAAATGTAACTTTATCATTTCGAAGAGTTAGTTATGGTTCCTTGTGTCATATTTGATGTCTCGGACAAATATCATGCCATCCGGTACCGGCTCCGTACCAAGGCGTCCGACCTGGACCATGGCATGCGATAATACAAGCATGACTAGCGGAAGTCCAGCTTAATTGCCATAAAATGCCAAAAAATGTAACTTGATCATTTTGAATCGTTAGTTATGGTTCCTTGGGTCATATTTGATGTCCCGGAAAAATATCATGTGATCCGATACCGGCTCCGTACCAAGGCATCCGCTCGGGACCATTGCAGGCGATAATACAAACACGACTGGCGGAATTCCAGTTTAATTTCCATAAAATGCCAAAAAATTTAACTTGATCATTTTGAAGTGTAGGTTATGGTTCTTTGGGTCGTATTTGATGTCCCGAACTAATATCATGCGATCCGATACCGGATCCGTACCAAGGCATTCGGCCTGGACCATGGCAGGCGATAATACAGGCACGACTGGCGGAATTCCAGTTTAATTGCCATAATATTCCACAAAATGTAACTTGATCATTTTGAAGCATTGGTTATGGTTCCTTGGGTCGTATTTGATGTCCCGAAAAAATATCATGTTACCCATTACCGTTTCCGTACCAAGGCATCCGGCTGGGACCATGGAAGGCGATAATACAGGCAAGACTGGCGCAATTCCACTTAAATTCCCATAAAACTAAAATAAAATTTAACGTGTTCATTTCGAAATGTTGGTTATGGTTCCTTGGGTCGTATTTGATGTCCCGGAAAAATATCATGCGATCCGGTACCAGCTCCGTATCAAGGCGTCCGGCCTGGACCCTGGCAGGCGATAATATAGGCACGACTGGCGGAATTCCAGTTTAATTGCGATAAAATGCCAAAAATGTAAATTGATCAATTTTAAGCGTTGGTTATGGTTCCTTCGGTCGTATCTGATGTCCCAGAAAAATATGATGCGATCCAGTACCGGCTCCGGCCTGGACGATGGCAGGAGATAATACAGGCACGACTGGCGGAATTCCAATTTAATTGCGATAAAATGTCAAAAAATGTAAATTGATCATTTTTAAGCGTTGGTTATAGTTCCTTGGGTCGTATTTGATGTCCCGGACAAATATCATGCGTTCCGGTACCGTCTCTGTACCAAGGCGTCCGTCCTGGACCATGGCAGGCGATAATACAGGCACCACTGGCGCAATTCCAGCTTAATTGCCATAAAATTCCAAAAAATGTAAATTTATCATTTTGAAGCGTTATATATGGTTTCTTGGGTCGTATTTGATGTCCCGGAAAAATATCATGCGATCCAGTACTGGTTCCATACCAAGGCATCCGGCCAGGACCATGTCTGGCGATAATACATGCACAACTGGAGGAATTCCAGTTTAATTACCATAAAATGCAAAAAAAATGTAACGTGATCATTTCTAAGCCTTGGTTATGGTTCCTTGGGTCATATTTGATGTCCCGGACAAATATCATGTGATCCTGTACCGTCTACATACCAAGGCATCCGCCTGGACCACGGCAGGCGATAATACAGGCACGACTGGCGGAATTCCAGTTTAATTGCCATAAAATGCCAAAAAATATAACTTGATCATTTCAAAGTGTTGGTTATGGTTCCTTGGGTCGTATTTGATGTCCCGAATAAATATTATGCCATCCAGTACCGGGTCCGTACCAAGGCGTCCGGCCTGGACCATGGCAGGCGATAATACAGGCACGACTTGCGGAATTCCAGTTTAATTACCATAAAATGCCAAAAAATATAACTTGATCATTTCGAAGCGTTAGTCATAGTTCCTTGGGTCGCATTTGATATCCCGTAAAAATATCATGCTATCCGGTACCGGCTCCATACCAAGGTGTCTTGGACCATGGCAGGCGATAATACAGGCACGACTGGAGGAATTCCTGTTTAATCGCTAGAAAATGCCAAAAAATGTAACTTGATCATTTCAAAGCGTTGGTTATGGTTCTTTGGGTTGTATTTGATGTCTCGGACAAATATCATGCGATCCAATATCGTCTCCGTACCAACGCGTCCGGCCTGGACCATGGCAGGCGATAATACAGGCACGATTGGCGGAATTCCAGTTTAATTACCATAAAATGCCAAAAAATGTAACTTTATCATTTCGAAGAGTTAGTTATGGTTCCTTGTGTCATATTTGATGTCTCGGACAAATATCATGCCATCCGGTACCGACTCTGTACAAAGGTGTCCGACTTGGACCATGGCATGCGATAATACAAGCATGACTAGCGGAATTCCAGTTTAATTGCCATAAAATGCCAAAAATTGTAACTGGATCTTTTTGAAGCGTTAGTTATGGTTCATTGGGTCATATTTGATTTCCTGGACAAATATCATATGATCCGATACCGGCTCTGTACCAAGGCATCCGCCCGGGACCATTGCCGGTGATAATACAAACACGACTGGCGGAATTCCAGTTTAATTTCCATAAAATGCCAAAAAATTTAACTTGATCATTTCGAAGCGTAGGTTATGGTTCTTTGGGTCGTATTTGATGTCCCGGACAAATATCATGCGATCCAATACCGGCTCCGTACCAAGGCATTCGGCCTGGACCATGGCAGGCGATAATACAGGCACGACTAGCGGAATTCCAGTTTGATTGCCATAATATGTGACAAACTGTAACTTGATCATTTTGAAGCGTTAGTTATGGTTCCTTGGGTCGTATTTGGTGTCCCGGACAAATATCATGTGATCCGGTACCGACTCCGTACCAAGGCATCCGGCTGGGACCATGGAAGGCGATAATACAAGCAAGACTGGCGAAATTCCACTTTAATTCCCATAAAAATCAAATAAAATGTAACGTGATAATTTTGAAACGTTGGTTATGGTTCCTTGGGTCGTATTTGATGTCCCGGACACATATCATGCGATTCGGTACCAGCTTCGTACCAAGGCGTCTGGCCTGGACCATGGCAGGCGATAATATAGGCACGACTAGCGGAATTTCTATTTAATTGCGATAAAATTCCAAAAAATGTAAATTGATCATTTTTAAGCGTTGGTTATGGTTCCTTGGGTCGTATTTGATGTCCCGGACAAATATGATGCGATCCAGTACCGGCTCCGCACCAAGGCGTCCGGCATGGACCATGGCAGGCGATAATACAGGCACGACTTGCGGAATTCCAGTTTAATAGCCCTAAAATGCCAAAAAATGTAACTTGATCATTTCGAAGCGTTAGTTATGGTTCCTTGGGTCGTATTTGATGTCCCGGACAAATATGATGCGATCCAGTACCGGCTCCGCACCAAGGCGTCCGGCATGGACCATGGCAGGCGATAATACAGGCACGACTTGCGGAATTCCAGTTTAATAGCCCTAAAATGCCAAAAAATGTAACTTGATCATTTCGAAGCGTTAGTTATGGTTCCTTGTGTCATATTTGATATTACGGAAAAATATCATGTTATCCGGTACCGGCTCCGTACCAAGGCGTCCTGGACCATGGCAGGTGATAATACAGGCACGACTGGCGGAATTCCTGTTTAATTGCTACAAAATGCCAAAAAATGTAACTTGATCATTTTGGAGCATTGGTTATTGTTCGTTGGGTTGTATTTGATGTCCCGGACAAATATCATGCAATCCAGTACCGGCTCCATACCAAGGCGTCCGACCCAGACCATGGCAGGCGATAATATAGGCACGACTGGCGGAATTCCAGTTTAATTGCCATAAAAAGCCACAAAATGTAACTTTATCATTTCGAATAGTTAGTTATGGTTCCTTGTGTCATATTTGATGTCTCGAACAAATATTATGCCATCCGGTACCAGCTCCGTACCAAGGCGCCCGACCTGGACCATGGTAGGCGATAATACATGCCTGACTGGCGGAATTCCAGTTTAATTTCCATAAAATGCCAAAAAAAGTAACTTGATCATTTTGAAGAGTTAGTTATGGTTCCTTGGGTCATATTTGATGTCCCGGAAAAATATCATGTGATCCGATACCGGCTTTGTACCAAGGCATCCGGCCGGGACCATTGCAGGCGATAATACAAACACGACTGGTGGAATTCCATTTTAATTGCCATAAATTGCCAAAAAATTTTAATTGGTCATTTCGAAGCATTGGTTATGGTTCTTTGAGTCGTATTTGATGTCCCAGACAAATATCATGTGATCCGGTACCGGATCCGTACCAAGTCGTTCGGCCTGGACCATGGCAGGCGATAATTCAGGCACGACTGGTGGAATTCCAGTTTAATTGCCATAAAATGCCACAAAATGTAACTTGATAATTTTGAAGCGTTAGTTATGGTTACTTGGGTCGTATTTGATGTCCCGGACAAATATCATACGATCCGATACCGGCTCCGTACCGAGGCATCCGGCTGGGACCATGGCAGGCGATAATACAGGCACGACTGGCGAAATTCCAGTTTAATTTCCATAAAATTCAAAAAATATGTTACTTGATCATTTCGATGCGTTGATTATGGTTACTTGGGTTGTATTTGATGTCCCGGACCAATATCATGCGATCCGGTACTAGCTTCATACCAAGGCGTCCGGCCTAGACCATGGCAGGCGATAATACAAGCACGACTGGCAGAATTCCAGTTTAATTGCGATAAAATGCCAAAAAAATTAAATTGATCATTTCAAAGCATAACTTATGGTTCCTTGGGTTCTATTTTATGTCCCAGAAAAATATCATGCAATCCGGTACCGGCTCCGTACCAAGGCATCCGGCCGGGACCATGGCAGGCGATAATACAGACACGACTGGTGGAATTCCAGTTTAATTGCCATAAAATGCCTAAAATATTAACTTGATCATTTCAAAGTATTGGTTATGGTTCTTTGGGTCGTAGTTGATTTCCCGAACAAATATCGTTCAATCCGGTACCGGCTTCGTACCAAGGCATTCGGCCTGGACCATGGGAGGCGATAATACAGGCACGACTGGCAGAATTCCAGTTTAATTGCCACAAAATGTCAAAAAAAGTAACTTGATCATTTTGAAGCATTAGTTATGGTTCCTTGGGTCATATTTGATGTCCCGGACAAATGTCATGTGATCCGATACTGGCTCTGTACCAAGGCATCCGGCCGGGACCATTACAGGCGATAATACAAACACGTCTGGCGGAATTCCAGTTTAATTGCCATAAAATGCCAAAAAATTTAACTTGATCATTTCGAAGCGTTCGTTATGGTTCTTTGGTTTGTATTTGATGTCCCGGACAAATATTATGCAATCCGGTACCGGCTCCATACCAAGGCATTCGGCCTGGACCATGGCAGGCGATAATACATGCACGACTGGCGGAATTCCTATTTAATTGAAATAAAATGCCACAAAATGTAACTTGATCATTTTGAAGATTTAGTTATGGTTCCTTGGGTGGTATTTGATGTCCCGGACAAATATAATGCAATCCGGTACCGGCTCCGTACCAAGGCATCCGGTTGGGAACATGGTAGGCGATAATACAGGCAAAACTGGCAGAATTCCAGTTTAATTTCCATAAAAATCAAAAAAAATGTAACGTGATCATTTCGAAGCAATTGTTTATGGTTCCTTGGGTTGTATTTGATGTCCCGGACAAATATCATGCGATCCGGTACTAGCTCCGTACCAAGGCGTCCGACCTGGACCATGGCAGGCGATATTATAGGCACGACTGGCGGAATTCCAGTTTAATTGTGATAAAATGCCAAAAAATTTAAATTGATCATTTTTAAGCGTTGGTTATGGTTCCTTGGGTCGTATTTGATGTCCTGGACAAATATCATGCGATCCGGTACCGTCTCTATACCAAGGCGTCCGTCCTGGACCACGGGAGGTGATAATATAGGCACCACTAGTGGAATTCCAGTTTAATTTTCAGAAAATACCAATAAATGAAATTTGATCATTTCGAAGCGTTGGTTATGGTTCCTTGGGTAGTATTTGATTTCTCGAAAAAATATTATGCCATCCGGTACTGACTCCGTACCAAGGCGTCTGGCCTGGACCATACCGGGCGATAATACAGGGGCGACTGGCGGAATTCCAGTTTAATTGCCATAAAATTCCAATAAATTTAACTTTATCATTTTGAAGCATTAGTTATGGTTCCTTGGGTCGTATTTAATATCCCGGAAAATTACATGCGATCCAGTACCGACTCCGTACCAAGGCATCCGATCGGGACCATGGCAGGCGATAATACAGACAAGACTGGCGGAATTCCAGTTTAATTGCCATAAAATGCCAAAAAATTTAACTTGATCATTTTGAAGTGTTGGTTATGGTTCTTTGGGTCGTATTTGATGTCCCGAACAAATATCATGCGATCTGGTACCAGCTTCGTCCCAAGGCATTCGGCCTGGACCATGGCAGGCGATAATACACGCACGACTAGCGGAATTCCAGTTTAATTGTCAAAAAATTTCAAAAAATGTAACTTGATCATTTTGAAGCGTTAGATATAGTTCTTTGGGTTGTATTTGATGTCCCGGAAAAATATGCGATCCAGTACCGGCTCCGTACCAAGGCATCCAGCTAGGACCATGGCAGGCGATAATACACGCACGACTAGCGGAATTCCAGTTTAATTGCCATAAAATGAAAATTAAATGTAACGTGATCATTTCGAAGCATTTGTTATTGTTCCTTGGGTCATATTTGATGCCCTGGATAAATTTCATGCGATCCAGTACCAGCTACGTACCAAGGCGTCCGACCTTGACCATGGCAGGCGATAATACAGGCACGACTAGCGAAATTCCAGTTTAATTGCCATAAAATTCCAAAAAATGTAACTTGATCATTTGAAAGCATTTTTATGGTTCCTTGGGTTGTATTTGATGTCCCGGACAAATATCATGTGATCCAGTACCGTCTCCGTACCAAGGCGTCCGGCTTGGACCATGGCAGGTGATACTACATGCACGACTACCGGAATTCCAGTTTTATTACGATAAAATGCCAAAGAATGTAAATTGATCATTTCGAAGCGTTGGTTATAGTTCCCTGGGTAGTGTTTGATATTCTGGAAAAATATCATGTGATCCGATACCGGCTCCGTACCAAGGCGTCCGGCCTGGACCATGGCAGGCGATAATACATGCACGACTAGCGGAATTCCAGTTTAATTGCCATAACATGCCAAAAAATGTAACTTTATCATTTTGAAGAGTTAGTTATGGTTCCTTGTGTCATATTTCATGTCTCGGACAAATATCATACCAACCGGTACCGGCTCCGTACCAAGGCGTCCGACCTGGACCATGGCATGCGATAATACAGGCATGACTGGTGGAATTCCAGTTTGATTGCCATAAAATGCCAAAAAATGTAACTTGATCATTTGAAGCGTTAGTTATGGTTCCTTGGGTCATATTTTATGTCCCGGACAAATATCATATGATCCGATACTTTCTCTGTACCAAGACTTCCGACCGGGACCATTGCAGGCGATAATACAAACACGACTGGCGGAATTCCATTTTAATTTCCATAATATGTCAAAAAATTTAACTTGATCATTTCGAAGCATTGGTTATGGTTCTTTGAGTCGTATTTGATGTCCCGGACAAATATCATGCGATCCGGTACCGGCTCCGTACCAAGGCGTTCGGCCTGGACCATGGCAGGCGATAATATAGGCACGAGTGGCGGAATTCCAGTTTAATTGACATAAAATGCCACAAAATGTAACTTGATCATTTTGAAGTGTTAGTTATGGTTCCTTGGATCGTATTTGATGTCCCGGACAAATATAATGCGATCCGGTACCGGCTCCGTACCAAGGCATATTGCTGGGACCATGGCAGGCGATAATACAGGCACGACTAGCGGAATTCCTGTTTAATTGCCATAAAATTCAAAAGAAATGTAACTTCATCATTTCGAAGCGTTGGTTATGGTTCCTTGGGTCGTATTTCATGTCCCAGACCAATATCATGTGATCCGGTACCAGCTCCGTACCAAGGCGTCCGACCTGTACCATGGCAGGCGATAATACAAGCACGACTGGCGGAATTCCAGTTTAATTGCGATAAAATGCCAAAAAGTTTAAATTGATCATTTCGAAGCGTTGGTTATGGTTCATTGGGTAGTATTTGATATCCCGGGAAAATATTATGCGATCCGGTACCGGCTGCGTACCAAGGCGTCCGGCATGGACCATGGTAGGTGATAATACTGGCTTGACTAGCGGAATTCCAGTTTAGTTGCCATAAAATGCCAAAAAATTTAAATTGATCATTTCGAAGAGAAAGTTATGGTTCCTTGGGTCGTATTTTATGTCATGGAAAAATATCATGCAATCCGGTACCGGCTCCGTACCAAGGCATCCGGCCGGGACCATGGCAGGCGATAATACAGACACGACTGGCAGAATTCCAGTTTAATTGCCATAAAATGCCAAAAAATTTAACTTGATCATTTCGAAGTGTTGGTTATTGTTATTTGGGTCGTATTTGATGTCCCGAACAAATATCATGCGATCCGGTACCGGCTTGTACCAAGGCATTCAGCCTGGACCATGGCAGGCGATAATACAGGCACGACTGGCAGAATTCTAGTTTAATTGTCATAAAATGCCAAAAATGTAACTTGATCATTCTGAAGCGTTAGTTATGGTTCCTTGGGTTGTATTTGATGTCCCAGACAAATATCATGCAATCCAGTACCGGCTCCGTACCAAGGCATCCGGCTGGGACCATGACAGGCGATAATACACGCACGACTAGCGGAATTCTTGTTTAATTGCCATAAAATGCAAATTAAATGTAATGTGATCATTTCGAAGCATATGTTATGGTTCCTTGGGTCGTATTTGATATCCCAGATAAATATCATGTGATCCGTACCAGCTACGTACCAAGGCGTCCGGCCTGGACCATGGTAGGCGATAATACTGGCACAACTAGCGAAATTCTAGTTTAATTGCCACAAAATTCCAAAAAATGTAACTTGATCATTTCGAAGCGTTGGTTATAGTTCCTTAGGTAGTGTTTGATGTTCTGGAAAAATATCATGTGATCCGATACCGGCTCCGTACCAAGGCGTCCGGCCTGGACCACGGCAGGCGATAATACAGGCACGACTGGCGGAATTCAAGTTTAATTGTCATAAAATGCAAAAATTTAACTTGATAATTTCGAAGAGTTGGTTATGTTTACTTTGGTCGTATTTGATGTCCTGGCCAAATATCATGAGATCCAGTACCAGTTCCGTACCAAGGCGACCAGACTGGACTATGGCAGGCGATACAGGCACGACTGGCGGAATTCCAGTTTAATTGCGACAAAATGCCAAAAAATGTAAATTGATCATTTCAAAGCACTGGTTATGGTTCCTTGGGTAGTATTTTATGTCCCGGACAAGTATTATGTGATCCGGTACCGGCTACATACCAAGGTGTCCGGCCTGGACCAAGGTAGGAGATAATATAGGCACGACTGGCGGAATTCTAGCTTAATTGCCATAAAATGCCAAAACTGTAACTTGATCATTTCGAAGCATTAATTATGGTTCCTTGGGTCATATTTGATGTCCCGGACAAATATCATGCAATCCGGTACTGGCTCCGTACCAAGGCGTCTGGCCTGGACCATGGTAGGCGATAATAAAGGCACGACTAGCAGAATTCCTGTTTAATCGCCAGAAAATGCCAAAAAATGTAAATCTATCATTTCGAAGCGTTGGTTATGGTTATTTGGGTTGTATTTAATGTCCTGTATATTTATCATGAAACCTGGTACCGGCTCCGTACCAAGGCGTCCGGCCTGGACCATGGTAGGCGATAATAAAGGCACGACTAGCAGAATTCCTGTTTAATCGCCAGAAAATGCCAAAAAATGTAACTTGATCATTTCAGAAGCGTTGGTTATGGTTCTTTGGGTCGTATTTGATGTCCCGTAAATATATCCTACGATTCGGTACCGGCTCCATACCAAGGCGTCCGGTCGGGACCATGGCAGGCGATAATACAGGCACGACTGGTGAAGTTCCAGTTTAATTACCATAAAATGCAAAAAAAATGTAACGTGATCGTTTCGAAGTGTTGGTTATGGTTCCTTGGGTCGTATTTGATGTCTCGGAAAAATATTGTGCGATCCGGTACCGGCTCCGTACCAAGGCGTCCGTCCTGGACCATGGCAGACGATAATACAAGCACGACTAGCGGAATTTCAGTTTAATTGCAATAAAATGCAAAAAATGTAACTTGATCATTTCGAAGTGTTAATTATGGTTCCTTGGGTTGTATTTGGTTTCCCAGAAAAATATCATGCAATCCGGTACCGGCTCCGTACCAAGGCGTCCGGCCTGGACCATGGTAGGCGATAATAAGGGCACGACTGGAAGAATTCCTGTTTAATCGCCAGAAAATGCCAAAAAATGTAACTTGATCATTTCAGAAGTGTTGGTTATGGTTCTTTGGGTCGTATTTGATGTCCCGTAAATATATCATGTTATCCGGTACCGGCTCCGTACCAAGGCATCCGGCTGGGACCATGGCAGGCGATAATACAGGCACGACTGGTGGAATTCCACTTTAATTGCCATAAAATGCAAAAAAAATGTAACGTGATCATTTTGAAGAGTTGGTTATGGTTCCTTGTGTTGTATTTGATGTCCCGGACAAATATCATGCTATCCGGTGCTGGCTCCGTACCAAGGCATCCGGCTGGGACCATGGCAGGTGATAATACAGGCACGACTGGCGGAATTCCAGTTTAATTGCCATAAAATGCAAAAAAAAATGTAACTTGATCATTTCGAAACTTTGGTTATGGTTCCTTGGGTCGTATTAGATGCCCCGGAAAAATATCATGCGATCCGGTACCGGCTCCGTACCAGGGCGTCCGACCTGGACCATGGCAGGCGATAATAACGACTAGCAAAATTCCAGTTTAATATCCATAACATGCC
>MDKI01201458.1:0-14085 GCA_005239505.1 Nicotiana paniculata | reverse complement strand
AATAATGTCACTTTAATTGGAAAAACTCCCATATCCAACCCTGTGTCGGAAAAAGGAGGTGTGTCAGCGGCTGATATTTTATATCACGCTCGCTCAATTCGATGGCCCATTTGGCCAACCTACCTGATACCTCGGGCTTGCGTAGGATACTCCTTAGAGGAAAGGTTGTGATCATCGAGATGGGGTGGCACTGGAAATAAGGTCTAAACTTTCATGAAGCTATGACTAAGGCCAAGGCTAGCTTTTCGAGGTGGGGGTACCTCGATTCAGCGTCGACCAAGGTATTGCTAATGTAGTAGATTGGATATTGAGTACCTTCATTCTCTCGGACTAGGACTACGCTTACTGCAACGTCCGACACGGCCCGGTAGATTAGGAGGCGCTTTCCGGGTTCTGCCTTAGCAAGCAGCGGGGGCGAAGATAAGTACGCCTTTAGTTCTCTCAGGGCGTCGACACACTCGAAATTCCATTGGAGTCCATTTACCTTTTTGAGCACGCCAAAGAACTTGTGGCATCTATCAGAGGATCGTGAGATGAACCTTGATAGGGTGGCTATACGGTCGGTCAGATTTTGCAACTGTTTCTTACTGGTCAAGTTTTCTGGTATTCCCTCTATAGACTTGATTTGGTCAGGGTTAACCTCAATGCCTCATTGCGACACTAAAAAGCCGAGGAACTTTCCTGAGGTTACGCCAAAGGCGCATTTCTCGGGGTTCAATTTCATGCCGTATCGCCTGAGTATGTCGAATGCTTCTCTCAAATGATCGATATGATATTTACTTTATTTTCGACTTGACCATTATGTCGTCTATATATACTTCCATGGTTTTGTCGAGCTGTTCTTTGAACATTTTGGTTACTAGCCATTGATATGTCGCCCCTGCATTTTTCAATCCGAACGGCATAACTCTGTAGCAGTACGTCCCTTGGTGGGTGATGAAAGTGGTTTTTTCCTGGTTCTCCTCCTCCATGAGGATCTGGTGTAACCCTAATAGGCATCAAAGAAACTTAATAGCTCGAGCCCTGATGTTGCGTTGGTGAGTTGATCAATGTGAGACAGTGCGAATGAGTCTTTCGGGCATGCCTTGTTCAGATATGTGAAGTCTACGCACATGCGCCATTTCCATTTTTCTTTTTCACCATGACCACGTTGGCGACCCATTCGGGGTACTTTGACTCCCTGATAAGGTCGTTTTCAAGCAATTTTTCCACCTCTTCGCAGACGACATCATTTATTGCGGTATTGAATTTTCTTTTGACCTCTGTACCGGGGGTAGAGTGGGACGACAACGTTCAGTTTGTGTGTTGCTATTTCCTTCGAGATGCCTGACATATCTGCATGGGAAAAAGGCAAACAAGTCCGTACTGTTAGTTAAAAATTGATGAAATTTACCTGGTTCTTGAAGTTTGTGGCCGATATAAGATTTTTGTTGTGGTCGCTTTTGTCGAGATGAACAGGGTTGATGTCTTCAACAGTTGATCTCGTGGCTTTCACGACTTCGAGGTACTTGATGACATATTTCCCTTCGTCATCATTCGACCTCGACCTTGCTATATTCTATGCTTCTGCGCCTTTGCCTTTCAACTGTTGAGTTTACGTGCAGTCTTGGGCGATGCAATAGTATTCTTGGACCGTGCGCTGCTCGCCGCGAATGCTGAATACTCCCCAAGGGGTGGGGAACTTGACGACCTGATATAGGCTGGATGGGACGACCCTCATAGCGTGTATCCAAGGCCGTCCTATTGTAACGACCCAGTCCGTCGTTATGTAGGTGCATTATAATTGCTGTTATTGACTTATCATAGGTTGGTTATTCTGTTATTTATGTGTTAGAGTCGATAAGCTTGAAATTGAAGGGTTGTAGTGAGAGTTCTGTCATGTAGCCTTTGAAGATAACCTATTATTGGGAAACGACCTCAGAATGCGGATTTTATGGCTCGAATAGCTTCATTAGGTGATTTGGGACTTATTAATGTGTTCGGAATATTTTTGTGATGTCCGGTGTAGAATTATGCTTGAATTGGCGAAAGTTAGTTTTTAGCGATTTCCGGTTGGCAGTGGAAAATAAGCTATCGGGGTCGGAATGGAATTCCGACAGTTGGAGCAGGTTCGTAATGTCATTTTGGATATATCTGCAAAATTTCAGGTCAATCGGAGCTGTTTTGGGTAGTTCGGCATCGTTGGTGGAATTTAAAAAATTCAAAGTTCATAGGCTTGAATTTGATGTGTTTTTGGGGTTTTTATGTTGTGTTTGATGTTTCGAAGGCTCAACTAAGTTTGAATGAGCATATATGATGCATTGATATGTTTGGTTGGGGTCCTGAGGGGCTCGGGATGGTTTCAGATGGTTAACGGGGAGTTTGGAATGGTTTTGATATTGTTGATGTTGCTGTTATGGTGTTTTCGCACCTGCGGATAGGGAGTTGCAGGTGCGGTTCCACGGGAGCAGACATGGCACTGTAGGTGCAGAAGTTCGGCTGAGTGAGAAGATTCCGCAGGTGAAAGTTAATTGCCGCACCTGCGAGGCCGCAGGGGCGGGAGGTCGATCGCAGGTGCGGAAGTTGAGGTCCTTGGGGTTTTCCGCAGGTGCGCACTTGGGATCCGCAAGTGTGGTTCCGCAGGTGTGGGTAAGTGGTCGGAGGTGCGGAACCACTGGACAGAAAGTATAAAAGCGTGCCTTCGCGAATTTTAGCCATCTTTCTCAATATTTCATCCGGGTCTAGAGCTTTTGGAAGGGTTTTGAAGAGAGGATTCGATAGTTCTTCATTGAGGTAAGATTTTTGGACTCTATACTCATTTATATGTGATTAAAGGTCGGATTTATGGTGGAAAATTAGGGAAAAATTAGTGCAATTGGGTAAGTAAGGCTTGGGGTTAAGAGGCTTTAAAATGGGGATTTGAGGGGTCATTTGGACTCCGAATTTAGTGTTCTTTATATGTATGGACTCGTGAGATGATGAAGAACAGTTTTGTATAAAATATTCTGAGTTTTGAGATGTGAGAACGGGGGTCGGGTTTGACAAATTTCGGGATTTTTGAGTATTTTTGATAAATTTCGATTGGGATTAGTTCTTTAGCATATTATAATGATATACATCGGATTTTTGGTATTTGGAGCACTCGGAGGCCGAATTTAGAGGCAAGAGCACTGCGGAGTAGTATATTAGCCGGTTTTGAGGTAAGTAACGCTTCCAAACTTGGAACTAAGGGTTCGAAACCCCAAACTATTTGATATTTGATGTTAATTAAGGTGACGCACTTCCCAAGTGACGGGCATGCGGGAGTACACCGAATATTTGTAGCCTAGCTAATCCCATGGCACTGTCTAATGGTTACCTTAGGTTGATATTTATATTGTGAAGGTGGTATTTACCTTGAACGCAATAGAAATCATGCTAAGTATAAATGTTAAGGCTTCACGCCGATATGTTCAGACCGGAACAGTCGATTATTGATGTCTCCATTTTTTATTATTGTTTTCATCTACTCAGTCCTGTTATAGTATATGTTTCATGCCTCAGTCTCGTAATTTGCTAGTTTATTCTACACTATCATTGGTTTGGGCTGATTTTTATATGTTAGAGCATTGTGAGTGAGACTGGAAGGTACTGACTGAGTGAGGATTTAAGCGTGGTTTTGAGACAGTTATGAGGTCAGGCTGCACACCACAGCGACCCTGGAATCCTTCCTTCGTTGGCCTGATATAGCGCTTGGGCTGATAGGAGCCCCTCCGGAGTCTTTACACCCCTAGTGAGCGCACATATATTGAGGGATGGATCTTCCCTGGACATGGATCTTGTCCGAGTATTATGTTCCGGAGATGGACCTTCTCCGTGGGGCTATTTTCCGGAGATGGATCTTCTCTGTGGGGTTGGATCGGCCTTTTTCCTCAATACTAGGTGTTTGTGTCACTTGTGTTTATGTAATATCCGGGATGGACATTCCCTGGGCCGGAATGTCGTAATCTAGTACTGAGTGGACCACCTTATGAGAGTTTTATTACTGAGTACACATCATTCTTGATTCTATATGAATTCATGCTAGTATGCAGGGTTACAGACACAAATTCATGCATCTTGTTTATTTTCTGATATATTTCTGTCATGTCCAAGTTATATGCTATTGTTCGAATTATCGGAGTTTTAGTCCATCACTACCTCTCAGCCCGTAGTTTGGTTTCGTTACTAATGAGTTGGTGTACTCACGTTACCCCCTGCACCTTGTGTGCAGATCCAGTTACAGCGGGATTCAGCTCTGGTCAGTGAGTAGCATTTGTTTCATCGGAGTTGACGAGGTAGCAGCTGGAGACCGTGATCTCGTATTCTCTTCCTTTTCTACCGTCGTATTTATTTTCAGACTATGTTGGTCATTTCTTTTTGGTTGTATTAAGTACTAGCAGCTCATGAGTGTGTGACACTGGATCCGGAGTTTGTAGGATTCAGGTTTTGATTTTTATAAATCTGTTTTCAAATTCAAACTTACTATTATTATTGGTTTCACACTTGTTAAGAAGGATATTATATTTGTAATTGCATTTAATTAGATAAAATGGGTGGCTTGCCTGGTTCCACGACAGGCGCCATCACGACTCTGGAATTGGGTCGTGACAAATTGGTATTAGAGCCCTAGGTTAAATGGGTCTCAACAGTCATGAGCAGGTTTAGTAGAGTCTTGCGGGTCGGTACGGAGACATATGTACTTATCTTAGAGAGGCTACATAACCCTTAGGAAAGTCCCACATCTTTGAATTCCTTCATGCGACTCTATTGAACTCTGAAACTAAACTTCTGTTGTTTTCATTCTCTCATAGATGGTGAGGACTCGTGCTACTAATAGTGGTGACCAGACACCAACAAGACCAGCCCGAGGTCGAGGCCGTAGCTGAGGGAGGGGTGTAGCCCGCATAGCAGCCGGGGCAGCACCTGTGGACCCTCCCATTGCCCAGGAGCAGGTCCCCGCAGCTGAGATTCCAGCGGGGCAGACTCAGGCACCAGCAGTGCGCGTTATGATTTCGGGTCTTCAGGAGACCCTAGCCTAGATTTTGACGGGGGAGACCTCCAGACTCCAGCTGCCTGGACATCTGAGCAGGTCACCCAGGGACTTCAGACACCTGGGGCAGCCCCAGTGCAGCAGATTTCTCCGGTACAGGATTATGTTGTCCGTAGGTTGGAGAGGTCCAGAAGACTCTAGCCTCCGACTTTTAGTGGTACAGAGGGCGACGATGCCCAAGCCTTCTTGGACAAGTGTCAAAGGATACTATGTACTGCAGGGATATTAGAGGCCAGTGGGGTGGGAGGAGCTGCACTTGCTTGGTGGGAGGTCTATGAGAGGTGTAGACCTGCTGAAACATCGCCCCTTACATGGCACCAATTCTCCATTCTCTTTTTGGAGAAGTATATAACACAATCTTGCAGAGAGGAGATACGCGGAGACATGAACGTGACACAGTACGAGATGAGGTTCTCTGAGTTAGCCCGTCATGCCAACTGGCTAGTTCCCACAGACAAAGAGAGGATTTAGAGATTTGTTGATGGTCTCGCTTATCAGCTACGGCTTTTTCTGACGAGGGAGAGGGTGTTCGGTGCTTCTTTTGAGAAGGTAGTTGATATAGCCAGGGAGATTGAGTCAGTGCGCCGCCAGGAGCGTGTTGAGAGAGAGGCCTAAAGGTACTGGTAGTTATAGTGGTGATCACTCAGGAGGTCAGTCTCAACACAGCAGAGGCAGACCATCCAGGCCTCCTCAATCAGCCTGTCCAGCTTACCGTGGTGCTTCACCGGGACACGGTCCTCGTAGCTCTCATCTGGGCTGTTCCTCATTTAGTTCACTTCCAACCCATAGCTCATCCCGACCACCATCAGTTCAAGGTTCCTCAACACATGGTTCTTCTAGTAGCTACATTGGTTCCAGGGGTTCCCTTCAGTCCCCATCGTCATTTGTTGAGAGGGGTTGTTTCGAGTGTGGGGATCCGGGTCACATCAAGAGGTATTGTCCCCGCCTTTATAGTAGTTCATTTTAGCACATGAGCCAGCCCCCAGCTTCAACACCAGTTTCTACACCACCCACTCAGGTAGCCATGGGTGGAGGTCAGTTATTCAGAGGCTGCTCTAGAGGGGGAGGTCGGTCAGGTGGAGGACAAGCCTGTTTCTATGCACTTCCGGGGAGACCAGATGCCATAGCTTCAGATGCAGTGATTACAGGTATTATCTCAGTCTGTCACCAGGATGCTGCCGTATTATTTGATCCTGGTTCTACGTATTCATATGTTCTTCACTCACATTTCTTGGATACGCCCCGTGAGTCTTTGTTTTCAGCTGTTCATGTGTCGACTTCGGTGGGGGATACTGATGTGGTAGACAGAGTGTACCGGTCTTGTATTATATCTAATGGGGGTCGGGAGACCCGGGTAGATATATTATTGCTTAGCATGGTTGACTTCGATGTAACTTTGGGCATGGATTGACTATCTCCTTGCCATGCGGTTCTTGACTGTCACGCCAAGACCGTGATGCCCGGATTGCCGAAGATTGAGTGGAGAGGTTCGGTGGAGTATATGCCTAGCAGGGTGATTTCCTTTCTGAAGGCTCAGCGTATGATTAGGAAAGGGTGTGAGTCTTATCTGGCCTTTGTGAGGGATGTTATTAGTGAAACTCCTTCCATTGATTCTATTTCTGTGGTCCGTGAGTTCCCGGACGTTTTCCCAGCAGACCTGCCAGGCATGCCACCTGACAGGGACATTGATTTTGGTATTGACTTATTGCTAGATACCCAGCCTATATCTATTCCCCTTTACCGCATGGCCCCAATAGAGTTGAAGGAATTGAAGGAACAACTTCAGGAACTCCTAGATAAGGGGTTTATTCGGCCTAGTGTGTTGCCTTGGGGTGCACCGGTGTTTTTCGTAAAGAAGAATGATGGATCCATGCGTATGTGCATTGACTATAGGCAGATGAACAAGGTTACGGTGAAGAACCGGTATCCTTTTCCCCGTATTTATGACTTGTTTGATCAGCATCAGGGAGCTAGGGTGTTCTCCAAGATTGACTTGAGGTATGGGTACCATCAGCTGAAGATTCGGGATTTTGATACTCTGAAGACTGCTTTTAGGACCAGATATGGCCACTATGAGTTTCTGGTTATGTCTTTTGGGCTGACCAATTCCCCAGTCACGTTCATGCATTTGATGAACAACGTGTTTCAGCCTTACCTTGATTCATTCGTTATTATGTTCATTGATGACATCCTGGTGTACTCTCGTAACCAGGAGGAGCATGCTCAGCACTTGAGTCTTGTGTTGCAGAGATTGAGGGAGGAGAAGCTTTATGCAAATTTCTCCAAATATGAGTTTTTGCTTGGTTCGGTAGCCTTCTTGAGTTACATGGTGTCTAGTGAGGGTATTCAGGTTGACCCGAAGAAGATAGAGGCGGTGCAGAGTTGGCCCAGATCGTCCTCAGCTTCGAACATTAGGAGTTTCCTTGATTTGGCGGGTTATTAGCGCCGCTTTGTGGAGGGATTTTCTTCTATTGATTCACCTTTGACCAAATTGACCCAGAAGGGTGCTCCATTTAGATGGTCCGATGAGTGCGAGGAGAGATTTCAGAAAATCAAGTCAGCATTGACTACAGCTCCGGTATTGGTATTACCTACGGGTTCGGGTTCTTACACAGTCTATTGTGATGCTTATAGAGTTAGATTTGGAGTGGTTTTGATACAGGACGGTAGGGTGATTGCCTACGCGTCCAGACAATTGAAGGTGCACGAGAAGAATTATCCAGTGCAAGATCTTGAGTTAGCTGCCATTGTTCATGCCTTAAAGATTTGGCGGCATTACTTGTATGGGGTACAGTGTGAGATTTTCATTGATCATCGTAGCTTGCAGTATCTGCTAAGGCAGAAGGACTTGAATTTGTGTCAGAGGAGATGGTTAGAGCTTCTTAAGGAATATGACTTAACTATTTTGTATCACCCGGGGAAGTCCAATGTAGTGGCCAATGCCTTAAGTCGCAGAGCCGAGAGTTTGGGGAGCCTAGCTTACCTTTCAGCAGCAGAGTGACCGTTAGCACTTGATTTTCAGGCTTTAGCGGGACAGTTGGTGAGATTGGATTTGTCAGACCCTCCGCGGGTGGTAGCTAGCATGGCTTCCCGGTCTTCTTTATTTGATCAGAATAAGGCACGACAATATTTGACCTCCACTTGTTAGTTCTTCAGGATAGAGTTTGTCGGGGTGATGCCCGAGATGTGACTATTGGTGATGACGGAGTTATGATGATGCAGAGCCGTATTTGCGTGCCCAATGTGGATGGTATTTAAGAGTTGATATTAGCAGAAGCTCACAGTTCGCGGTATTCTATTCATCCGGGTGCCGCGAAAATGTACCAGGATCTGAGACATCAATATTGGTGGAGGCGGATGAAGAGAGATATTGTGTTGAGTATGTAGCACGGTGTCTCAACTGCCAGCAGGTCAAGTATGAGCTCCAGATACCAGGTGGATTACTTTAGAGGTTAAATATTCTGGAGTGGAAGTGGGAGCAGATTACCATGGACTTTGTAGTTGGGCTTCCACGAACTTCGAAGGGTTTTGATGCTATTTGGGTCATGGTAGATAGATTGACCAAGTCCGCGCACTTTATTCCTGTCAGCACTTCTTATACTTCAGAGTGGTTAGCTGGTATTTACATTAAGGATATTGTGCGATTTCATGGAGTTCTGGTTTCTATTATTTTCTGACAGTGGTACTCAGTTCACATCTCAATTTTGGAGTCGTATAGAGAGGTATGGGTACTGAGGTAGAGTTGAGCACTGCATTTCATCCTCAGACCGACGGGCAGCCGGAAAGGACTATTCAGATTTTGGAGGACATGTTACAGGCTTGTGTGATTGATTTTGGTGTTTGATGGGATCAGTTCCTGCCACTAGCAGAGTTTGCATATAATAACAACTACCATTCCAGTATTCAGATGGCCATGTATGATGCTTTATATGGTAGGAGGTGTAGATCTCCGGTTGGTTGGTTCGAGCCTGGTGAGGCTAAGTTATTGGGCACATATTTGATTCAGGATGTGTTGGAGAAGGTGGTGTTGATTCAGGAGCGACTTCGCACGGTGCAGTCTAGGCAGAAAAGTTATGTAGACCGGAAGGTTCGGGATGTGTCTTTTATGGAAGGGGATAAGGTACTGCTGAAGGTATCACCCATGAAGAGTGATATGAGGTTCGGAAAGAGAGGAAAGCTAAGTCCGCAGTTTATTGGTCCTTTCGAGGTGCTTCAGAAAGTTGGAGAGGTGACTTATAGACTTGCCTTGCCGCCCAGTCTATCGAGTGTTCATCCGGTATTTCATGTGTCGATGCTTAGAAAATATGTTGGTGACCCATCTCATGTGTTAGACTTCAACACAATTCAGCTCGAGGATGATATGTCTTATAAGGTGGAGCCAGAGGCTATTTTGGCTCGCGAGGTCAGAAAGTTGAGTTCAAAGGAGATAACTTCAGTGAAGGTGCAGTGGAGAGGTTAGCCAGTGGAAGAGGCTACTTGGGAGATCGAGCGGGAGATGCGGAGCAGATATCCTCACTTGTTTGAGACTCCAGGTATGTTTCTAGACCCGTTCGAGGATGAATGTTTGTTTAAGAGGGAGAGAATGTAACGACCCGATCAGTCGTTACGTAGAACCTGCATTATAATTTCTGTTATTGACTTATCATAGGTTGGTTATTCTGTTATTTATGTGTTAGAGTCGATAGGCTTGAAATCGAAGGGTTATAGTGAAAGTTCAGTCATGTAGCCTTTAAAGATAGCCTATTAGTGGGAAAAGTCAACTGAGAGTTGACTTATTGGTAAACGACTTCGGAATGAAGATTTTATGGATCGGATAGCTTCATTAGGTGATTTGGGACTTAGTAGTGTGTTTGGAATATTTTTGTGATGTCCGGTGTAGAATTAGGCTTGAATTGGCGAAAGTTAGTTTTTGGCGATTTCCGGTTGGCAGTGGAAATAGGCTATCGGGGTTGGAATGGAATTCCGCTAGTTGGAGCAGGTTCGTAATGTCATTTTGGATACGTCTACAAAATTTTAGGTCAATCGGAGTTGTTTTGGATAGTTCGACATCGTTGGTGGAATTTAGAAAATTCAAAGTTCATAGGCTTGAATTCGATGTGTTTTTGGGGTTTTTATGTTGTGTTTGATGTTTCGAAGTCTCGACTAAGTTTGAATGAACATATATGATGCGTTGGTATGTTTTGTTGGGGTCCCGAGGGGCTCGGGATGGTTTTAGATTGTTAACGGGGAGTTTGGAATGGTTTTGATATTGCTGATGTTGCTGTTACTAGTACTTTCGCATCTGCAAATGGGGAGTCGCATGTGCGGTTCCACGGGAGCGGACATGGCACCGTAGGTGCAGAAGTTCAGCTGAGTGAGAAGATTCCGCAGGTGCGAGTTAATTGCCGCACCTGCGAGGCTGCAGGTGCGGGAGGTCGATCGCAGGTGCAGAAGTTGAGGTCCTTGGGGTTTTCCGCAGGTGCGCACCTGGGATCCGCAAGTGCGGTTCCGCAGGTGCGGGTAAGTGGTCGTAGGTGCGGAACCACTGGATAGAAAGTATAAAAGCGTGCCTTCGCGAATTTTAGCCATCTTTCTCAATATCTCATCCGGGTCTGGGGCCTTTGGAAGGGTTTTAAAGAGGGGATTCGATAGTTCTTCATTGAGGTAAGGTTTTTGGACTCTATACTCGTTTATATGTGATTAAAGGTCGGATTTATGGGGGAAAATTAGGGAAAAATCAGTGCGATTAGGTAATTAGGGCTTGGGGTTAAGAGGCTTTAAAATAGGGATTTGAGGGGTCATTTGGACTCCGAATTTAGTGTTCTTTATATGTACGGACTCGTGAGATGATGAAGAACAGTTTTGTATAAAATATTCTGAGTTTTTAGATGTGGCCCGGGGGTCGGGTTTGACCAATTTCGGTATTTTTGAATATTTTTGATACATTTCGATTGGGATTAGTTCCTTAGAATATTATAATGATATACATCAGATTGTTGGTAGATTTGGAGCACTCGGAGGCTGAATTTAGAGGCAAGAGCACTACAGAGTAGTATATTAGCCGGTTTTGAGGTAAGTAACGCTTCCAAACTTGGAACTGAGGGTTCGAAACCCCAAACTATTTGATATTTGATGTTAATTAAGGTGACGCACTTCCCAAGTGACGGGCATGCGGGCGTACACCGAATATTTGTAGCCTGGCTCATCCCATGGCACTGTCTAATGGTTACCTCAGGTTGATATTTATACTGTGAAGGTGGTATTTACCTTGAACGCAATAGAAATCATGCTAAGTATAAATGTTAAGGCATCACGCCGATATGTTCAGACCGGAACAATCGATTATTGCTATCTCCATTTATGATTATTGTTTTCATGTACTCAGTCCTGTTATAGTATATGTTTCATGCCTCAGTCTCGTAAGTTGCTAGTTTATTCTATATTATAATTGGTTTAGGCTGATTTTTATATGTTAGAGCATTGTGAGTGAGACTGGAAGGTACTGACTGAGTGAGGCTTGAAGCCTGGTTTTGAGACAGTTATGAGGTCAGACTGCACACCGCATCGACCCTGGAATCATGCCTTCGTTTGCTTGATATAGCTCTTGGGCTGATAGGAGCCCTTCCAGAGTCTTTACACCCCTAGTGAGCGCACATATATTGAGGGATGGATCTTCCCTAGACATGGATCTTGTCCGAGTATTATGTTCCGGAGATGGACCTTCTCTGTGGGGCTATTTTTCGGAGATGGATCTTCTCTGTGGGGGCTGGATCGACCTTTTTCCTCAATACTAGGTGTTTGTGTCACTTGTGTTTATGTAATATCCGGGATGGACATTCCCTAGGCCGGAAGGCCGTAGTCTAGTACTGAGTGGACCACCTTATGAGAGTTTTATTACTGAGTACACATCATTCTTGATTCTATATGAATTCATGCTAGTATGCAGGGTTACATACACAAATTGATGCATCTTGTTTATTTTCTGATATATTTCTGTCATGTCCAAGTTATATACTGTTGTTCGAATTATCGGAGTTTTAGTCCATCACTACCTCTCAGCCCGTAGTTTGGTTTCGTTACTACGGAGTTGGTGTACTCACGTTACCCCCTGCACCTTGTGTGCAGATCCAGTTATAGCGGGATTCAGCTCTGGTCAGTGAGTAGCATTAGTTTCATCAGAGTTGAAGAGGTAGCAGTTGGCGACCGTAATCTCGTATTCTCTTCCTTTTCTACCGTCGTATTTATTTTCAGACTATGTTGGTCATTTCTTTTTGGTTGTATTAAGTACTAGCAGCTCATGAGTGTGTGACACTGGATCCGGAGTTTTTGGGATTTGGGTTTTGATTTTTATAAATCTGTTTTCAAATTCAAACTTACTATTATTATTGGTTTCAGACTTGTTAAGAAGGATATTATATTGGCAATTGCATTTAATTAGATAAAATGGGTGGCTTCCTTGGTTCTACGACAGGCGCCATCACGACTCTGGAATTGGGTCGTGACAAATTGGTATTAGAGCCCTAGGTTAAATGGGTCTCACCAATCATGAGCAGGTTTAGTAGAGTCTTGCGGGTCGGTACGGAGACATATGTACTTATCTTCGAGAGGCTACATAACCCTTAGGAAAGTCCCACATCTTTGAATTCTGTCGTGCGACTCTATTGAACTCTGAAACTAAACTTCTGTTGTTTTCATTCTCTCATAGATGGTGAGGACTCGTGCTACTGATAGTGGTGACCAGACACCAGCAGGACCAGCCCGAGGTCGAGGCCGTAGCAGAGGGAGGGGTGCAGCCCGCATAGCAACCGGGCAGCACCTGTGGACCCTCCCATTGCCCAGGAGCAGGTCCCCGCATATGAGATTCCAACGGGACAGACTCAGGCCCCAGCACTGCCGATTATGATTCCGGGTCTTCAGGAGACCCTAGCCCAGATTTTGACGGTGTGCACCAGCTTGGCATAGGCCGTAGCTATTTCCACTACTGTTATTACTTCTCAGGCCGGGGGAGGCCTCCAGACTCCAGCTGCCTGGACACTTGAGCAGGTCACCCAGGGACTTCAGACACCTGGTCCATCCCCAGTGCAACAGATTGCTCCGGTACAAGATTATGTGGTCCGTAGGTTGGAGAGGTTTAGCAAACTCCAGCCTCCGACTTTTAGTGGTCAGAGGGCGAGGATGCCCAGGCCTTCTTGGACAAGTGTCAAAGGATACTATGTACTGCAGGGATATTAGAGGCCAGTGGGGTTCCATTCACTACATTCCATTTTTCAGGAGCTGCACTTTCTTGGTGGGAGGCCTATGAGAGGCGTAGACCCGCTGATGCATCGCCCCTTACATGGCACCGGTTCTCCATTCTCTTTCTGGAGAAGTAGATATCACAGTCTCACAGAGAGGAGCTGCGTAGAGAGTTCGAGCAGTTGCGTCAGGGAGACATGACCGTGACACAGTACGAGATGAGGTTCTCTGAGTTAGCCCATCATGCCATCTGGCTAGTTCCCACAGATAGAGAGAGGATTCAGAGATTTGTTGATGTTCTCCCTTATCAGCTACAGATTTTTATGACCAGGGAGAGGGTATCTGGTGCTTCTTTTGAAGAGGTAGTTGACATAGCCAGGGAGATTGAGACAGTGCACCGCCAGGAGCGTGTTAAGAGAGAGGTCTAGAGGTCCTGGTAGTTATAGTGATGATCACTCAGGAGGTCAGTCTCAACACAGCAGAGGCAGACCATTCGGGCCTCCTCAATCAGCCCGTCCAGCTTACAATGGTGCTTCATCGGGACACGGTCCTCGTAGCTCTTATCCGGGCCATTCCTCATTTAGTGCACTTCCAGCCCAGAGCTCATCCCGGCCACCATCAGTTCAAGGTTCCTCAACACATGGTTCTTCTAGCAGCTACTCTGGTTCCATGGGTTCCCTTCAGTCCCCAATGCGCACCTATGCATACAAGAGGGTAAACAAAAACTCCCTGGTAGGCCAAAGGCCGAAGCACTATCATCTCATGGGGTACTCAGACTTCTCTTAGGCCTGGTCCTTCATGCGGGTACCTCACATTTAGTT
>ML335236.1:0-15820 GCA_005239505.1 Nicotiana paniculata | reverse complement strand
ATATTTAGCCTAGTTCTTTCTAGAACTCAAGAATTAATGGTTGCAAACATTGATTCATGCCTATATGACTTAGTATCTACTTGAGAAAGTGGGACTAAGTCTAGGAAAACTAGGCTAACAAGGAATTGGGGTGAACTCAAGAAATTGATAGCCGCAATTAAAGGTTAAACCTAAAGATAGTAATACCCGACTTGAGCTAATATCACATGATTTGTATGAATACCCATTTGGACTTGAGAAAGCTAAATTGGGCAAAATCACTCAAACTACCGAGAGGTATACATTGAGTACCCGGGTGTGATAGCTATATTACAATCCCAACTAATCTAGCTTACCCTAGATTTTACAACCCGTTAGATAACCACCTAGGTAGAAGTCATGACCCTAGTCCCTTTAAACACTTGAAAAACCCAAAACAAAAAGATTGTCCTTAGTTTTATTTATTGCAATCCTTTGAGTAAAAATAGAAGTAGAATATCAACCCAATTTGTGGAAGTGCAATTGGAGTCAAAACTTGCATCTCACTTAGATATAAACCTAATTCCAATTATTAACTCCATGTGGATTCGATCCCGACCTTAGTTGGGTTATTATTGCATCGACCTCCTCGCTACTCAATAGTAGTATGGGTTTGGTCCCGATCAGCGACATTGGCCAAACAATATTAATAATTAATAAAATATTATTAGTTGTGTACACATACGCATGGATTGTTTCAAGATAATTCCATAATCACGAATAGTCAAGCAATTAAAAGCGGTAAAAGGTAAAATTCACATAGGTTCTAAAACACGTAATAATCCGTAATTAAGCCAAGTATATGATTGTAAAGCGACCATGCTTAAACCACGAAATCTGGGAGTGCCTCACACCTTCTCCCGGGTTAATATAATTCCTTACCCGATCTTCTGTGTTCGCAGACCATAAATAAGTCAATTTTCTTGATTTTGGATTTAAAATAAAAATCAGTGACTTGGGACACAATAAATTATCCCAAGTGGAGACTCCGAATAAATAAATAATCCCATTTCGATTAATGTCACTTTAATTATAAAAACTCCCTATCCCCTCGGGAAAAAGGAGGTGTGATAGCTCTGGCGACTCTACTAGGGATAAGAACCCAAAATCTCTGGTTCAGGGTTCAGAATTCGAGCTTGTTAATGTGATCTATACTTGGATTTCTTGATTGTTGATATTACTGTGTTTGTGGGCCTACTGTGCTAATTGGGCTTATTTACCACTTGACATTATCTGAACTGTATAAACTATCTTCTTACGTCTCCCTTTTGAGTCTTCTAAAAATATGGTGCACTCGTGCACGTGGCCCACTTTTCTGTTAGAGGTGATAGCAAATAGAGTGAGGCAGGATCAGTAACTAGGCCGGATAGACTTTCGTGCTCCCGATATGTTTCCCCCACCTCGGCTCGAGCTGTTCCCTTGGGTAGCCAGGTCTAAAACATTCCCCCACGATTCAAACTTAGATTAACATAGCCTCATGCCGGATCCCTAGTACGGACGTTTGTTTGCATCACATGCAAATACTTTGGGGACTCAACACAGGGTTGGGTCCGTCTAGGACAGGTGTACCCAAATTAAAAGACCATCCTGATGCATCTTACGTGCTACTTGCGCATTTGTTTTTTGGCTTGTATGTTGACCGGCTTCTAGAATAAGTACAAAAAATTAAGAAAAAGCAGGAGTGAGAGGTAAAGTCCTGGTATTTGAAAAATCCTGAATCTCTGCTGAAACTTTGAAAAGGAAAAAAAAAAGAGAAAAAAAGAAAATTCATTTCAAAATGAGCCAAAATTCAAGTGCGATGTTTCCCATGTTTTGTCAAAACTGACCGAACTACACGGGTCTGGTTCTCACCGGATGTGAGATACGTAGGCGAACCTCATCGGTTCCGGCCCCCAATTGTTAAATATCCAAAAATATTTTCCTTTACGTCCTTTAGAAAAGTCTTTCTTTGAGACCCAACTTTTTTTAAAAAAAAAATCCAAAATATTTTCTTTTGATTTCTTCTAAATATCCAAAAAATATTTTCATTCTTCTTCAGAAGTTTTTCTTTGAAAAATTGAAACGAAAATTCAAGATTTAAAAATATTTTCTTCTTTCTTCAGAAATCTTTCTTTCATAAATTCAAAATAAAATTCCAAAAATCCAAAAACATTTCCTTTCTTTTTTTTTTAGAAGTTTTTCTTTTGAAATTCTAAAAAAAAAGAAGATCGAAATTCAAAATATATTTCTTTTCTTTAGAAGTCTTTCTTTTCAAAAAAGAGAGTTTATTTACTTTATTCATGATCTTCCCCAACTACGCAAGATTTGATTCATTTTCCCACATAATACGTAGACAACCACATCAGGTTCGATAGACCANTATATATATATATATATATATATATATATATATATATATATATATATATATATATATATATATATATATATATATATATATATATATATATATATAATTCAAAAAAATGATGTTGATAATAATAAGGACCGACTGAGTCCATTCTAACGTGTCTCTTGTTTTGAATTTTAAAGACAGTTTGAGGTGGTCGATTTGTGGTAAGATGGAAACACAAGATCCAAGGAAAAATGACAACTAACATCGAAATTATTACGGATGCTCAAGAGGTTCAGGGTCAGAGGATTCAACAAGAGTCTACTATGTTTGAGGTAAATAGAGTACTAAAGCAGCAAATGACTGAAATGTGTCAAGCATGGGCCAATGGCCAAGGACCGCCTTTCTCTATTCATGGTTTCTCAGAGTTCACATCCATCTCGACTACTACCATTCCGGTCTCATTGTCTGATAAATCCTATCCACCCGGGTTCAGTCGTTATCCCAACTGTACGACTACAACTGGAACTTCTGTTGCGTGCTCCCAAAGTGTGCCATTGATAACCAATCAGACAACCACTACTATTATGCCCGTCTTCACCATCCCACAACCGACAGTGGTGCAGAGGAAAACTCATGAGTCACAATTTTCAACCCAACAAGAACAATATCACTCTCTTGAGTACCACTCATACCTATTTGATCTTCCTGCAAAGCTTGAGAAGCCTGCTCGAAAGATGGCACATAAAGAAATGACCCAAATAATGAAAAGCTTAGAACAACAGTTGAAAAACATGCAAGGGTTGGCAAGTCAGAAGAGTATTGCCTTCAAGGATCTATGTATGTCCCCTATGTCCACTTGCCACCTGGTTTCAAGATTCCCAAATTTGAAAAGTATGATGGACACAACGACCGCATAGCTCACTTGAAAAGGTATTGCAATCAGCTAAGAGGTGCTGGAAGAAATGAAGAATTGTTATGGCTTATTTTCGGTAAAGGCCTGACAGGAGTAGCCTCTGAATGGTTTATTGATCAAGACACCTCTCACTGGCATGTTTGGGATGACACGACCCGGGCCTTTCTCAGACATATCCAATACAACATCGACATCGCCCCAGACCGTAATTCCCTTTCAAACTTGATGAAGAAACCAACTGAAAGTTTCAGGGAATATGCCATTAAATGGAAAGATAAAACGACTAGAGTTAAGCCACCCATAGATGACCACGAGCTAATCACTGTCTTCCTTCAGGATCAAGAGCCAGATTATTTTCAAACATGATGTCCGCAGTGGGCAAATCCTTCTCAGAAGCAACCAAAATTGGGGAAATGGTTGAGAATGGCCTCAAGACAGGCAAAATTATAAGTCAAGCAGTTCTTAAAGCCGCAACTCGGGCTGTTCAGATTGAATCAAATAATTGTAGTGACATAAATGAGAAGGATGAAGAAGCCACGATGACAACAGGGTCGAGAAAAGGTCCTAGAAGAACATCTCGAAGGTATGACCAGCCTCGTCTGGTTTTCGACAATTCTTCTGAGTACTACTATCCACCTCAGAACCCACAATACTCTATTGATCCACCTCAGTATGTTGTCCAGCCACCACGACATCCCAAAAGGCGAGCACAAGCACCGCAAAATCTCTACCAGCCTACAAAAAATTTTCAAGTGCCCTATAACCCACATCCAAGCCAGGGGTATAAAGGGGAACAAATGGTGAAAGATAGTTTTACACCAATAGGAGAGTCATATGCAAGTTTGTTTGAGAATTTAAAGCATTATGACATGATTGCACCTATTCCTCCAAATCATGTGGACCCACGTGCAAGAAGCTTTGTGTAACGACCCGACCGGTCGTTTTGCATTATCAGACCCCATTCCCATAAACAAAACTTCCCATAGCGTCTTAGTGTGATTTATGACTTGCGGGGTCTGGTGGTCTGGGTTTCGGAGGTGTTTAGAGTACTATAGGAACAATTGGTTCCTTAAGGTTGGCCTTTAAGGCCAAGTTTGACTTCGGTCAATATTTTGCATAAACGACCTCGGAATCGGGTTTCGTCGATTTCGGTAGCTTCGTGCGATGATTTCGGACCTGGGCGTATGTTCGGAATGGTTTCTGATAACCCGGGGGAGTTTCAACGCCCAATATGGAAATAAGAAGTTCCTTAAGTTCCTATTTTGGTTTGGGACGTGTTTTTGTGTTATCAAGGTCCGAACGGAATTCTGAGACCGGGAATAGTTCCGTTTTGTCATTTATGACTTGCCTGCAAAATTTGTTGTCATTCCGAGTAGTATAGGTCGGTTCGGCGTGTTGTTAGCGAAGTCTAGAAAACATAAAGTTCCTAAGTTTGGTTCTTGGGGTTTTGAGGTGTGATTTTGAGTTTTAGCATTGTTTTGGGTGTTCCAAAGGCTCGAGCGAGTCCATATTATGATTTGGGAATTGTTGGTATATTTGGACGGGGGCTCGGGTTGGCCTAGGTGCCTCCCGAAAAGCACACGAGGCCAAAAACCAGCTGAAATAGCTGCTGGTGCACCTGTTCTGGTGTGACCGTAGGTGCGGTTGACCAGTCGCAGGTGCGGGACCGCTCCTGTGGTCCCAGCCTCACAGGTGCGACCCCCAGTGGTCTGGCCAGTTCTCGCAGATGCGGACAAAGTTCTGCAGGAGCGGAGCCGCAGGTGCGGCCTCCACTTCGTAGGTGCGGGCCCAGGCTCCCCAGTCCATTTCCGCAGGTGCGAGCCTTTGCTAGCAGGTGCGAGACCGCAGGTGCGCTCCTCGAGCCACAGGTGCGGAAACACTGTTCAGACAGTGTGTTTTTATATACGGGTTTTAATTCATTTTTCTCATCTTCTTCTTCTTCTTCTTCCTTGGGGCGATTTCCACCATTTGTAGAGGGAAAAACGACCTGGTTATTGAAGGTAAGTAAATTATGCTCTAATATTAGCTTCATGCATGAATTCCTAGTTAAGTTTAATCACATAATTAGTGATAATCAAGAATTGGGTAGTAACCTAGGGCTTTCGATAATTTGAGAATTTACCCGTGAATTAGCTATGAAATCAAGTAAAAATCGTATATTAATGATCCTTAGGCTTTGGGTGAGTGTTTCTTCCGAGAATTATTCGAATCCGAGCATGCGGGCCCCGGGTCGGATTTTAGAATTTCTTCAAGAATGGTGAATTTGGCTAAGTAATAGGAGAATTCCCTGCTTTGAATATAAATTAACTTATTTGTACAACATTTGGCTAGTTTCGAGTCCGTGGGTGTCAAGTTCGGGGTTTCGGGTGCATTATTGACCCGGGAAGTAGGTGCGACACGAGGTGAGTCTCCTTTCTAACCTTGTAAGGGGGAACTGTCCCCTTAGATGATTTAAATGCTATATGTGATAACTGTGGAGGGGGAGGGGGGAGGGGGCGGGGGGCTACGTACGTACAAGGTGATGAGAGTCCGTACGTAGCGGTTATTATTGTTATGTCCGGGTAGCTAGGCTTACACCATGTTCTTATGCTTTCATATGCTTAGTGAGTTAATGTTATATGCGGCTTGTTTCCTGAGATCATGGAATTTAAGTAAATTTTTAAGGAATTTTCACGAAGAGTAATTGATGAATAATAAATGTGTGGATTGTGTGTGCATGTGACCGCTTCGCAATTTACATTCTGCGAGCGGAGTGTTGTTTCCCCCACTCTCATGGGAGCGTGCCGTATGCCACGACGAGATTGAAAGATATATGCATATTATGGTTCGGGCCGTTCGACCCTCGGCAGTGCACATATATGATCATTATAATGGCTCAGGCTGGTTGTCCTTATCCTGTATGCGCATGTTAAATTGTTAAGGATTCTGTTATGGATTTTGAGTGTTCAGATAAAATGTTGAAGGACAGAAAAGAATAATGATATAGAAATTGTATGTTTACTTTCAGTATTTATTTGAATCACTGCTATTTTAAATGTTTACTGCTTTTATCATCCTTGTACGTCTGTTACTGATATTATATATCGCTAATCATTTTATTGGACCTTAGTGAGTGTCACGTCGACCTCTCGTCAATACCTCTTCGAGGTTAGGCGGGATACTCACTGGGTACATATATATTTATGTTCTCATGCTGCACTTCTGTACTTAATTGTACAGGTTCTGAGGCTGGTGCATCTGGTTATCCGACCGGAGCTTGACATGTATTCTGGACCTGAATCCACCGTGAGCTGACTCCATTGGCGATTCTCAGCAGTACTATGAAGTTATCTTTTGTTTATTTCTGTCTACTTCTTCCAGACAGCAGTACAGTTTGTATCATCTTTTGTATATTCTACTAGTTCGCCAGTTGACTTGTGACACTAGTTCCTGGCACACACATAGTAGACTCTTTATTTTGGGACTGTATATATTGGTTCATGATCATTGTGGCTGTATTTACTTAAATTGGTTAATGTTACCGCTTTTCTTTATATGATCTAAGCTTAAAAGTTTTGGAATATGTGGGGTTGGTATGTCAAATAAGGATAACCTTATTAGTAAACAACTGTTGGCTTGCCTGACTCCGGTGTTGGGTGCCATCACGACCTGTGTTGGATTTTTGGCCATGACAACATGGTATCAGAGCACTAGGTTCACGTAAGTCTCACGAGTCATGGGCAAACCCAGTAGAGTCTTGCAGATCGGTATGGAGATGTCTGTACTTATCTTCAGGAGGCTATTGGGTGTTAGGAAACCTCTCTTGTTTTTATTCTATCGTGCCGTAGATGATTTACTAAATTCTTTCTTTTACTCTCTTGAAGATGGTGAGGACGCATGCATCTGATGTTCCAGACCCGGGAGGGGACGCTACCCCCGTTGTTCGAGGTCATGGCAGAGGCCGGGGGAGGGCACCGGCCCGAGGTAGGGGACGAGGGCGTCCCCGAGCTATTCCAGTAATACCACCAGAGGACCCTACTATAGAGGAGCAGGGTGAGGTGCCCCCAACAGGTCCTGCTCCAGTGGACTTTATGATGGCGCCAGGATTCCAGGAGATTATGGGCCGTATGATGCAGTTCATGGACACTATGTCCCAGGCTGGTTTATTTCCAGCGGATCCTGCCACATCTCAGGCAGAAGGGGGAGCACAGACCCCTACTTCCCAGGCTGCAGGCCAGATAGCAACACTCCATCATACCCCGAGTAAACTGCCCGTGGGCGGGGCCTAGCCTATAGCAGCAGCACCTGAGCCCAGACCATTACGGACGGTGATCCGCAGAAGCTATTGGATAGATGGACTCAGTTGCACCCTCTAGTCTTCGAGGGTGAGCGTGGCGAGGACGCCCAGGACTTTATTTATAGGTGAAGGGATAGATTGCACAACATGAGGATACTGGAGTCCCATAGAGTGGACTTCACTACCTTCCAGCTAGAGGGCCGAGCTCATAGATGGTGGCAGTCCTACATTCTCAGCAAGCCAGCATATTCTCCTCTTATCACCTGGGAGCAGTTCACTCAGATGTTTCTAGACAGGTATATCCCACTCTCTGAGAGGGAAGAGCTACGATATCAGTTTGAGCAGTTGGAGCAGGGACAGATGTCAGTGATAGATTATGAGGCTAGATTCTCAGAGTTGTCTCGCCACACACTTATGATATTGCCTATTGATTCTGAGAGGGTGCGGAGATTTGTAGCAGGGCTGCACTCCGGTATTAGGGCCAACATGGCCCGAGAGGTGGAGATGGGGACTCCTTATCAACTGGTGGTCGAGATAGCTCGTCGGATTCAGGGCTACCGATTGAGAGGTAGAGATCAGGGTCAGCAGGACAAGAGGGCCAGATTCTCCGGGGATTTCAGAGGTGCCCTAGTTAAGGTTAGAGGTCAGTTCAGTAGAGGTCAGCCCAGCAGGCCTCCATATTCAGCACCCCCACCACCTCCCCGAGGTGTTCCAGCGAGGGCTTATTTCAGCGCCATGCCAGAGCGTTCCTCCCGCCCCCCAGCTATTCAGAGTTCACCCAGTGGTTATCCCAGTTATCCGAGATTCCCCAGTCCCTACTTCAGTGCTATGCCAGAGAGTGCACATCGCTCTCCAGCCATTCAGGGTTCCTCTTCGGGGCAGCAGGCTATGATACCCGGAGGGTGTTATGAGTGTGGGGATCCAAGTCATATGAAGAGGCATTGTCCCAGGTTTTAGGGCAAAGCGGTACAACAGGGTTTTCAGCCTATGGGTCCAGCACCAGTAGTCAGCCCACCTAGAGGTAGGGGACAGGTCGGCAGGGGTCGTCCTAAAGGTGAAGGCCAGTCAGGGTGAGGTCATCCAACTCCTGTTCACTCTGGAGGGGCTCAGTCTTCCGGTGCTCCATCTAGGTTCTATGCTATCCTGGCCAGATCAGATGCAGTTACCTCAGACGCCGTGATCACAGGTATTATTTCAGTATGTGGTAGAGAGGCATCGATGTTATTTGATCCAGGATCCACTTATTCCTATGTTTCGGTCTTATTTTCTCATTTTCTGGATGTCCCTCGTGAGTCCTTGGGTTCACCTATTTATGTGTCCACTCCCGTGGGCGATTCTGTTGTTGTAGACCGGATTTGCTGGTCATGTGTGATTTTATTTTGTGGTTCGAGACTCGAGCGGATCTCTTATTACTCGACATGGTTGATTTCGAGATTATTTTAGGCATGGATTGGCTATCTCCTTATCATGTCGTGCTAGATTTCCATGCCAAGACAGTTACCTTAGCCATGCCCGAGTCGCCTAGGCTGGAGTGGAGAGGTTCCTCAGTTAGTACAAGCCGGGTTATTTGATTCTTGAAGGCTCGACATATGGTCGAGAAGGGGTGTCTAGCCTATTTTGCTTATGTGCGGGACACCACCGCCGAGTCTCTGATGATTGATTCGGTTCTAGTTGTTCGAGAGTTTGTTGATGTATTTCCTTCAGATCTTCCGGGCATGCCTCCAGACCGTGGTATTGATTTATGCATTGATTTATCTCTAGACACCCAGCCTATATCTATTCCTCCGTACCGTATAGATCCAAAAGATTTGAGGGAGCAACTTGAGGATTTGTTAGCTAAGGGGTTCATCAGACCGAGTGTATCGTCGTGGGGTGCTCCAGTTCTATTTGTGAAGAAGAAGGATGGGTCTATGCGGATGTGTATTGATTACCGCCGGTTGACCAAGGTTACCATTAAGAACAAGTATCCTTTGCCACGCATCGATGATTTGTTTGACCAGTTGCAGGGTGCTCGTGTGTTTTCTAAGATTGATTTGAGATCGGGGTATCATCAGTTGAGGATTTGGGCTTCAGATGTTCCGAAGAGTGCTTTCCGTACAAGATATGGCCATTATGAGTTCGTGGTGATGTCCTTTGGTTTGACTAATGCTCCAGTGGCATTCATGGACTTGATGAATAGGGTGTTCAGGCCATATATTGATTCCTTTGTCATTGTCTTCATTGATGACATTTTGATTTACTTACGTAGCCTGGGGGAGCATGAGCAGTATTTGAGAGTTATGCTCCAGAATTTGCGAGAACAAAAGCTATATGCTAAGTTCTCAAAGTGTGAGTTCTGGTTGGATTTCGTGGCATTTTTGGGGCACGTGGTGTCCGGAGAGGGTATCAAGGTGGATCCTCAGAAGATCAAGGCAGTTCAGAGTTGGTCGCGTCCTACTTCAGCTACAGAGATCAGGAGCTTTTTGGGCCTAGCAGGCTATTATCGTCGATTTGTGGAGGGGTTCTCTTCTATTGCAGCTCCATTGGCTAGATTGACTCAGAAGAAAGCCCCGTTTTTATGGTCTGACGAGTGCGAGGCGAGCTTTCAGAAGCTCAAGACGACATTAACCTCAGCACCAGTTATAGTATTGCCTTCCAATTCTGGGATGTATACAGTATATTGTGATGCTTCACACGTTGGCTTGGGGTGCGTATTGATGCAGGAGGGGAGAGTTATTGCTTATGCTTCGCGCCAGCTGAAGGTTCATGAGAAGAATTACCCTGTGCACAATTTGAAGTTGGTGGCGATTGTTCATGCTCTTATGATTTGGAGGCACTACTTGTATGGAGTGTCCTGTGAGGTTTATACGGACCACCGTAGCTTGCAACACTTGTTCAAGCAGAAGGATCTTAATTTGAGGCAGTGCAGATGGCTTGAGTTGTTGAAGGATTATGATATCACCATTATTTATCACCCTGGCAAGGAAAATGTCGTAGCAGATGCTTTGAGCAGGAAGGCGGAGAGTATGGGTAGCTTGGCTTATATTGCAGCAGAGGAGAGACCTCTAGACTTGGACATTCAGTCCTTGGACAATCGCCTGGTGAGATTAGACCTTTCAGAGCCTCGTCGAGTTTTAGCACATGTGGTTGTTCAGTCTTCGTTATTGGGGAGATTAAGGCCCCCAATTCTATGATCTTTGCTTAGCAGAGCTTCGGGAGACAATGGTTCAGGGTAGGGCCAATGAGGCTACTATTGGAGAGGATGGTGTTCTGAGACTTTAGGGCCGCTTATGTGTTCCTAATGTTGATGACCTGAGGGAGAGGATTCTAGAGGAGGCACACAGCTCTTGGTATTCTATTCATCCTGGTGCTACGAAGATATATCGTGACTTGAAGCAGCATTACTGGTGGAGGCAGATGAAGAAGGACATTGTGGAGTATGTGTCTAGGTGTCTTAATTGCCAGCAGGTGAAGTATGAGCACCAGAGGCCAGGAGGCCTACTTCAGCAGATGCCCATTCCTGAGTGGAAATGGGAGCACATCACTATGGACTTCGTGGTTGGGTTGCCTCGGAATTTGCGGAAGGTTGACGCGGTTTGGTTCATTGTGGATAGATTGACCAAATCGGTGTATTTCATTCCAGTAGCTACTACATATGCTTCTCAGAGGTTTGCCCAGATCTACATTCGGGAGATAGTCCGATTGCATGGTGTGTCGTTGTCCATTATATCAAATCGAGGTCCTCAGTTCACCTCGCACTTCTAGAGAGCATTGCATAGTGAGATGGGCACCTAGATAGACCTCAGCACAACATTTCACCCTCAGACTGATGGTCAGTCGGAGCGTACAGTTCAGATATTGGAGGACATGCTCAGGGCATGTGTGATTGACTTCGGAGGTCAGTGGGACTAGTTCTTGCCTTTGGCCGAGTTTGCTTACAATAATAGTTATCAATCCAGCATTGAGATGGCACAATTTGAGGCTTTGTATGGTCGGCGATGTCGTTCCCCTATTGGATGGTTTGAGCCTGGCGAAGCTAAGTTATATGGCACCGACCTGGTGAGGGATGCCTTGGAGAAAGTGAAGTTGATTCAGGATAGGCCCCGTACAGCACAGTCCAGACAGAAGAGTACGCGGATCAGAGGGTGCGTGATGTGTCATTCATGGAGGGAAATAAGGTCCTGTTGAAAGTATCGCCTATGAAGGGTATTATGAGGTCTGGGAAGAAGGTCAAGCTGAGCCCGAGGTTTATAGGTCCATTCGAGGTGTTGAGGCGAGTTGGGGAGGTTGTGTCACTCCCCGAACCTGGGGAGGCGTGGCTGGCACTCGGTGTCGTACTGGCCCGAGCGAACCATTCTATAACTCATTCTTTTTCTTTGTGACTATCATGGGCTAACATGGCCATAACACGTAATGTACAACTTGTAAGTGGGAAACACTGTATCAATAAACTATCATTCATAAAACATGAATACATATGGGTTGTTAAGGCCTCTAACATACTGTACAAAACTGAACATATGTCTACAAAAGCCTCTAAGATTTACTAACATTAAATGGGACAGGGTACCGTCCTACCCATTAGTCTGTAGTAAAACTCTGACACGATGACTCATAGACTTGGTTGCACTCCGAATGAGGTGGAGTCTTACCGATCCTTCGCTGAATGCCAATATCGTCTACTATGAGGGCTCGTCAAACTGATTATCTATACCTGTAGGCATGAATGCAACGTCCCCAACAAATGGACGTCAGTACGAATAATGTACTGAGTATGTAAGGCAGAACTGAAACGTAATAATAAGTCAATATTAATTAAAGACACATATAATCAACCTGTAAATCTGGGTAGCTCTGTAAATCATGAAATATTTATAATGTCATGCATATTCATACAAATGTCATGTAATGCATAGGTCTGTACGTATATAACATCATTAAGCCTTTGAGGGCATCCCATCATATCATCTCGACCACTGTGGGCAAATCATCAACGTATACCAGCTGATCAGGTGGTGGTGCGTATATAACGCCATAACCTTTCTCATATCCCATATACATATATATACATACATATATACGCGTATATAACGCCGTCTGAGTCATGGGTCAATGCACATGTATAAATGCATGAAATGCATAAGAAATACATTAATAAGATTTTCTCAGAATGCCATAAAAATAAATATGCCTTTCGGATGAACATTATCAAATACGTATTTTTCTAGGACCCATGAACAAAAGATAATAATAATTCACATGGGGAATAAAAAATATAGACACCCTTAGTATTCCTATGAATAGAGTAATTTATAGAAACTGTGCGTTTGCTCGTTTCTTCAATATAGTTTGGATCATGCCAAAAATAAAGAAGGGATAACCTTAACATACCTTTAGTGACGACTTTATCGTAGGTGATGAACTTTGCCGGATTTTCTACAAACCGTCCAAATCAAAATTCTAGGTAAAAAGCACCAGAACAGAGGGATTTCCTTGTTCAAAATGAATTTAAAGCCAAACTTCATTCACGTTCCATCAAGCAAATAGACTTGGTCTAATACCCTTTGGTTGAACAAGTTACCAAGTAAATGGATTTAATAATGTGCATTCTCAATAAGGAATTTGATTTTTTTATACATGTTTCCGAGAGGACATTTCATTGTGATTTCTCTTAATTCAACTTTTTTTAGTACATAAAGTCATAAAGAAGAACATATGATGTCCCATCTCAAAAATTTTGAGGTGCCAACTCCAGAAACTTTCCTTTCTACCCTATAATCTCTCAGCTTCTCATTCCCGCACCAATCTTCCAAAATAAATGCAGGAAAATATGTTTCTTCGTTAGAAGGTAAATTAATCAATGAATAATTCTCATCTTCTTCCCCTCTCTTTCTTTCTCTTTATCTCATCTCTAGTCCAAAAGAAGAAAGCCAACGCAATTGCAAGATAGACAAACGCAACTGATCTTGTGTTACAGACTAGTAGGTACAAGGTAAAAGGAAATGGGAACATACAATGAATCAGCAGTGTCTTGGAATCCATATATTGTTGACACCTTTTACATGACTTTAAGAGTCATCACTTTGAAAGTGAGGGGCTGCCACGTGGGGTGGGTAAGATTATCAAAAATATTGAATTAATTAATTAGGTAATGACATGTTACCCGATATTTAACCAGTTACCCACGTAATTAAAAATTATCTAAAATTACTTAAAATACTACTCACTTTTAATACACTTTATATATCATACTATAATATACTTTTCTATCATGGTCATGTGGTACCATACAAAATAAATACATACACTATTATTTTATTAAAATATCCATGTAAAAATGGTAATCAAATTAACTATTAAACTATACAGATACATTTAAATACTATAATATAATCGTTGTAAACATACAATTACGTCAGACAATATCACTATTAACCAATATAACTATTAGTACTATAACTATACACACAAACAACTTAATATCTTACCTCATAAACACTCAATTTTTCAACATACCTATTAATTACCAATAACACCACCACAACTATCCAAATGGTAACATTTTTTTGTAGAGCTTTAAATATATATTATATTTTATCATACAAAGAATGCTTTCATGTTTATTCTAACATTTTATATCACCATGCGCTTCTGTTGCTTCAATTCACATTAAATATTATAACCCTTATTTTAACTATGTTAACATTTTTGTTTATCACTCTAATACTAATTAAATGCATATCATTTCATTCCAATTGTATTTAATTGTTAACTGTTAATATTATATAAATATCCATTGTAAAAATACATATATTTTTTTCAACTTATAATTTTTCTAATCTCATATAAAGAGTAAAAATTCTCGTACGCTTAATTCTTAAAGTGGTAACAAAAAGAACCTTCTTGTGAGTAAATAATTTCTACCTTTACAATAAAGAAAATCTCATAAACTTTCTCATATTATATGCATAATTTACCATATCCGATATATATAATAGTATCAATGTTGTTAAACTTACAGGGTATAACAGGTTGCTTATGAGCTGGCCTTGGCCCCCCAGTTTATCAGGAGTTCATCTAGTTTTTCATGTATCCATGCTTCGGAGGTACCACGCCGACTTCTCTCACTTGGTTGATTTCAGCACTATTCAGTTGGATGAGAGGTTGGGCTATGAGGAGGAGCCGGTTGCTATTATTGATAGACAGGACCACCAGTTGAGGTCCAAGAGAGTTTCTGCCATAAAAGTCCACTGGAAGGTCCAACCAGTTGAGGAGGCAACCTGGGAGTCCGAGGAGGACATGCAGAGCAGATATCCACACATATTCAGCACTTCAGGTATGATTCTAGACCCGTTCGAGGACGAATGTTTGTTTAAGAGGTGGAGAATGTAACGACCCGACCGGTCGTTTTGCATTATCGGACCCCGTTCCCCTAAATGAAACTTCCCATAGCGGCTTTGTGTGATTTATGACTTGCAGGGGCTGGTGGTCAGCCGGTTTTGGAGGTGTTTAGAGTGCTATAGGAACAATTGGTTCCTTAAGGTTGACCTTTATGGCCAAGTTTGACTTCGGTCAACATTTTGGGTAAACGACCTCGGAATCGGGTTTCGTCGATTCCGGTAGCTTCATGTGATGATTTCGGACCTGGGCGTATGGTCGGAATGGGTTTCTGATAACCCGAGGGAATTTCGGCACCCAATATTGAAATAAGAAGTTCCTTAAGTTCCTATTTTGGTTTGGGATGTGCTTTTGTGTTATCGAGGTCCGAACGGAATTATGCGATAGGGAATATTTTCGTTTTGTCATTTATGACTTGCCTGCAAAATTTGGTGTCATTCTGAGTAGTATAGGTCGGTTCGGCGCGTTGTTAGCAAAGTCTAGAAAACTTAAAGTTCCTAAGTTTGGTTCTTGGGTTTTGGGGTGTGATTTAGAGTTTTAGCGTTGTTTTGGGTGTTCTGAAGGCTCGAGCGAGTCCGTATTATGATTTGGGACTTGTTGGTATATTTGGACGGGGGCTCGGGTGGGCCCAGATGCCTCCCGGACACCACACGAGGCCAAAAACCAGCTGAAATAGCTGCTGGTGCACCTTGTCACACCTCCTTTTTTCACCCCTCGTGATAATAAAGGGTAATAAGGGATTTTTTCCAATTAAAATGACATTATTCGGTTTTGGGACTTCTTATTATTTCAAAGTCGCCACCCGGATTTTTGACGATGCTCCGGGACACCATTTTACTTTAAAAAATCCCAAACCGAGGAAATTTGACTCTGTTTTGATTTGTCTGCGACCAGAAATCCG